>CAUYRT010054756.1:0-18925 GCA_963574885.1 Lepilemur ruficaudatus
TGTAAGCAGCTCAGAGCTTAGAGAGCTTCAGTTTTCATGCTGAAGCATTTTTTCATGTTATATACTCCCTCAATCCCACCTTTCTTCACAGTGAGCTCGTCAGCACATAGCAAGAGCAAGTGTGAGGAAAATGTACTAACCAGCATCATAGATTAGAGGATGAACACTGCAACACTTGAACAGATTGGCCAACTCTGCCCAATTTCCCCGCCCTTTTACGTAAAGTACCTGCACCAATATAAAAAAAAAAAAATGTATAAAATCTGACTTGTCCAATTCTGTGCCCCTTAAACTGAGAGTTACATCTTCAGAGTAAGATTATTACTATTTTGGCAGTGAAAAGAATGGTTATCCAGCTCACTTATAGTCTTCTTACGCATTCCAGTGTGAAGTCTCTTTGGCACATTCTGGCCAGAAATTAAGTACTGGAAAAGAGAGAATCTGCATTAATAGTCTATCTTAATATGTCTTCTACAAAGGTATGATTATATAATGCAAAGCAAAATGTCAAATTACACAAATAAAACCAATAATACAGAGAAGAAAAAATTGACCTGGGAAAGAAAAAAAAGTAGAAAATGAGTGCTCATTTTCAAAGATATTCTATATTGTTTTCATAATAAAATAGGTGTGAAGAAAAAATCAGAGGAAAAAAACACAAATTAAATTATAATTGTTAAAATAAAGTATTCAGTACAAAGTTAACAAAGAGTAAAGGAAACATTCCAGGATAAAGAGAAAGAAAAAAAGAAACAATAATATGAAAGAAAACAATAATGTGAAGAAAATGGGTGAGCCAAAAAAATAAGTAAATGAAAAAAATGTAAAAACCTTAATAGGCTTTTAAGTATTAGGGAATGTCAAAATAAGGGTTTTTATTTGTTTTTTAGGAACAGAGATGGGTGTATCCACATGTTTAAGACTGTGAATTTCTGCCCTAAATGATAGGGAAGAAATAGAACTGTGGCTTGAGGGGAACAGAATGACGTGAACACTTGTTTTCAGCTAAGAAATCCTTTCCACCTCCCAAAATGGTCCTGAGATTGCACAGCATTGTCTGTTCCCACTCATTATATTTCACTTAGAATGTGCTGCAATACACTGGGCATTTTTATAGGTATTCATAAGAGACATGTTGTGCAATTTTCCTTCTCATTGCTTTTGACATTCTATTCATCTATTCCTAGTGTGGGCCAAAAATGAGATGAATGGCCTGTTCTCCACTTTGGTGAATTCCTATGGTATTCAAAGGAGAATAAAGCAGCTAGCAATCCGAATAGAGTATATTAGGTTCTAAAATGTAAAATACCTTTTACTTTCCTTCTACATTTCTTGGTTTTATCTTTATGAAACATACCCTGGTGACATTCTTATCTGACTGAAATGCCTGATATATACATAAAAAGCTTGATTTAATAGTGCCCTGTAAGTGTGCCGTTCTTACACTTTTCTAAGTAATTGGCTTTAGTTTCTTAGAGCTTTATATGCAGTGTTATTCTTTAAGACTGGGAGCATTAGAAATACTGGGTATTCTCTTTTACTTGATATCTAATTATAATATTACTTAGAAAGAAGTTTTAACAATGGAAAATATAACAAAATTAAGTCAAGTAGAAAAGGTCTAAAAATGTCACAGAAGTTCTGTTCTTTCTACTATATTTTGCCTGATTCATGGCATGTAAGATAATTAGGAAAGGCTTCTTCTGGATTTCTAATTGACCCCTGTTGAGTACTCTCCAAAATGTTATTCTAGTTCTCTTACTTTGGTCTTCACAATCCTGGATACAGTGTCCGACTCACAGCTAAAAGTGTGTGATTTTATGCTTACATAGAAGTATGAAGCATAATGATTAACTGCATTTTTCTCAATGTTATGGGCCAAATTATGACCCTATTCAAATTCATATGATGAAGCCCTAACCCCCACTACTTCAGGAGATAACTATATTTGGAGATTGAGCCTTTAAAGAGGTGATTAGATTAAAGTGATGCCTTTAAGGTGGGCTGTAATCCACCGTGACTAGTGTCGTTATAAGGGGAGGAAATTTGAACACAGAAAAAGACATCAGGGCTGCACATGAATAAAGAAAAGACCATGTGAGGTCACAGTGAGATAGCAGCCATCTGGAGGTCAAGGAGAGAAGCCTTAGGAGAAACCAAACCTTCATACACCATGTTCTTGGACTTCTAGCCTCCAGAATTGTGATAAAATAAATTTCTGTTGTTTAAGCCCCTTGTCTGTGGTATTTTGTTATGGTAGCCCAATCAAACTAATGTACTCACCAAGGATAAATCCACCTATTTTGATTTTCTCAAGGTCCTGTGCATAAATATGTGCATGCCACTGTGGCCAACATAGAGCTGCAGGGTTACTGGAGAGTCGCTTACCTTAAAAAATGAGAGAGTGCTTAAAAAGGAAACTAGAGATATGCCAAAAATGTTGCTCCTTTTTTGCATGAGAAACAGATGTTAAGAAAACAAAAATTAGCTCACTCAATGAACCTTTAACTTTGTTTCTTGAATAGGAGGTTTACATGCATTTTTGCAATGATTCTAAATAAAGTTATATCATCTCATCAGGAGTTCATTTAGAATACTGAGTAATGATCAAATATTTATTTTAAGCCACATTTCATGAGATATTTATTTTTCTTTTTCTTAATATAGCTTCTTGCTTCAATCATGTGTTGTTTTTATTTTTATATTTCACTTTATAAATTGAAAAAATGAAAAAAAGGAGAATATTCACAACTACTCAGATGTTTTATTTTGCTAAAAAGGTACTTTGATGTTCCAGCCAAATAAGTTGTCCTAATGGTGTTAAGGATTCAGCAAATGTCCAAGCTCAAAATTCTATTGTGATGGTAACTGAATGCTAGGGGAAAATGTCTTTTATTCAGCAACAGCTCTGTAGGAAAGGCAACTAAATTATGTGATAGTTTGTGAAAGCAAGAAAGAAATGTTAGTACTGTGTGCCAAGTCAATGGATTTTGGCACACACACATATTGTAAGAAACACAATTCAGCCAAATATAAATTAACAGAGAATAAATAATAAATGCCATTCCACTTGCAGATTTTTTTTTAGTTCCTAGGAACCATTATTTGCCTGTTTCTATGCTAAAACCACTCCTTTCCTGATAATTTTTTTAAAAAAATATCCTCTTTCCTCTGTTTTTCAGAGTAAATTATTTTCTGTAGCCTACAGCTATTTTTAGTACCTGAAGAATTAATAATGGTGTTGGCATAGGTCAGACTAAATTTTACAAGTTTTATGACACATAGTATTTTTGCTGTTCAAGGGTACAGTGCTTGTATGTATTATTCTATTTTATTATTTTCGTTAATAATATGTATGAAAGGGGAGAAGAAATTATATCAGCAAAAGAAACAACATAGATTGTATATTAGATTAGTTCCATTCAAATGACATTTATTGAGCACTGATTAAAAACCTGGCTTTTCACTGGGTGCTAAAAATACAAAGAGAAATAAAGATATATTCCTGTCTTTAAGAATCCCCAGCTAAAGGAGGTAACTAAAATACTAATATATTAATGCAGTGACCAATTAGAATTTGAGAAGTTTTGAAAAACTTCTGCACTGATTTTTATCTTTGCTTACTATACATTTCTTTAGAAAAATTGCACATCTCCTGTAAATCAATTTGAGCATGTGAATTTTGAAATATATAAAAATGAATCACTATTTTCAAGCTTCAAGTTAGTTGTAAGTATTCCTTTATATTAATATGTAACCTGTTACACAAAGAATGAAAATAATCCTTTATGTCCTACCAACCACTCCTTCTATCTCTTAACACATAGTGTTCAATAAAGTTTTAGAGTAATTAGTTCCCTCTGACCATTTTCATGTAACATGTTAGCCTTGTGTGAGTCACTGTGAGTACTCAGAATAAATCGAAATCTTGAAAGCCATTAACTTAAACTGCAATCCACTATGAGTCTCTTCTAAATATCCCTAACAAATTGTCATCTTGCCAATGCTTGAGAACCTCCCACACTAGGAACTCTTCACTTTACGAAGCAGATCATTAAATTAATGAACAACTCTAACATTGGGAAGATCCTCTTTAATTGAGCTGAAAACTGCCTCCTCTTCATTTCCATGTTCCTAGTTCTGCCTTATGAAGCAGTTCTTTCTTCCAAATAGTAGCCCTTTTATATTTAAAGCTATCATCTGCCTAGTTTGCCTCCTGAAATTCAGGTTAGATATTCCATATGTCTTTCTCTTTTTTTGGTAATAATTCCTAGCCTGAATATAGTCTAGTTTGTCCATGCTTGACATGACATACAAACTGCATGGCCACATACCAGTAGCCATAGGTTTACTGTGAACACCTTAGAAGCAGAGAATCAGTGCAAAGCACACAACCACCAGAGCTGTCAGTAACCCATGGAAAGGAGAGTTTGGATCGAGCACGTAATGAAAAGTGCTCAAAAAGAGCACATTTTTATATGAAAATTGAGATGGGTTCAGGAAATTACCAGTCAACTCTTCAAAATTGGGTGTTTTCTGATGAAGAGGATTACTTTTTTTTGTTGTTGTTAGCAATTAGTTAAGAAGCTTTACCTATCAGTCTTATGACACAGCTCAATACCAAGTGCCATCCAGCCACGAGAGTCATTCAGGAGACCAAAGACTGGCTGTCTTCAGTTTCCCTATCCTCTTAGACATAAATAAGTATTCCAAATTTAGTCTGATCCCTTCATTAGGGGATCTATTTCCCATGATTTGGAAATCCTTTTTCCCCACTAATTCTGCACTGACTAATTTTCAGCCTATCATTCTACTTCCTTAAATTGAGATATGACCACAAAAACACTCTCGTTTATTCACTTTACATGTATAATTTTAATATCACTGCAATTATTTAATGTCAAATGCTTTTCAAATATTCATGATTTAAATTTCAGAAATCTACAAATTTAAAGGAGTGTTTCACCTGTTTAGTATAAATTTGTGAGATTTTACTTTTCCCCCATATCGGCTTTATATTTTCTGCAAGATTTTATTTGAATCCCAATATTTCCCTGACACTGAGAAACACCGTAGCACTTAACAAAAGGAGCTTCTGTCTATATATACATTTATGGAGTAACTTGTGTCCCCCAAGTTTATATGCCGAAGCCCTAACTCACAATGTGATTGTGTTTGGAAATAGGGATTTTTAGAAGGTAATTAAGGTTAAATGAGATGTTAAGGGTGGAATTTTAATCCAATAGGACTGGCGTCCATCTAAGAAGAGACACCAGAGCTTACTTCCTCTCTCTCTACAAGCATGGAGGTAAGGCCAGATGAGGACACAAGGAGGTGAGTATCTGTAAACTGGGAAGAGAGGCCTCACCAAAAACTAATCCTGCTACTTGCTTGATCTTGAATTCCCAGCATCAAGAACTGTGAGAAAATTAATTTCTGTTGTTTAAGCCACCCAGTCTGTGGCATTCTGTTATAGCAGCCTGAACAGACTCATACACCTACCAACACACACGTGGTACATATTATGAGATGTACTTGTGGTGATTAATTTACAAGGTGTTATAAAAATCCAGAAGGAACACAACTTTTCTGGAACTATTTCATGCCCCTAAACATAAGCACATTTGCATATTTTCATATATACAACAATGCTTCAAACAGCAAATCATTCCCATTTCACTGGCACTTCAACTGTACATCTTAAAGGAGCTCAACATTAGATAATGCTTCTTGTGTTGCTCAGATTATTACAACCTTTGCAGCTTCCGCCAACCATTTTTGTACCCTCCATCACACATACCAACAGATCCATTTATTTCGTATATACCTGGTTTAGAGTCACACTATAAGGAAATGGCTGTAATGCTCCAGGGAATACAGGAGCCTATGTTAAACAGAATTACATGTGCAGAGTAAGAAGGCCGTGCATTGGGCCAATATTTGCTAATCTCCAATGAACTTCTTCTGGTTGGTGAGTTATATTAATCTTGTACATATTCACATTTATTATTTTGATAGGGAATATCATTGCTTATAATTAAGTTTTAAAATAATGGCAAATAGTATTTCCAGGGATTATAGATATTTGAATATTCAAGGTCTCAGGATGGGCAATGCAATTCCAAACTGAGATAAATACACCAAATTATTTCACCAGTAGACTCAGAGAAATAAATATTGGAACAGTCATGCAACATTAGTCACGTTACCTGTAGAAATAGTTTAAATTCATTTTATACTGAAAGCCAAATAAGTCTATTTCTTGATAGTCAAAATTGTCTGCTCTTTCCTGCTAGATTTTAAAAGATTAACACCCTTTGCTTCTCTACTCTATAGTTATGGGATAACTTGCACAGGGACACCTAGTCTTTGGCCAGAGTAGGTCCTTGTATTATCAGGAATTATTGACTAACCTTCCCATCCTAGTCAAATCAGGCACTGAAACTTCTGATGACTCTATCAAATGATTTTGTTATTTTGTTGTGAAATCATTTCAAGTGTTTTAAGGTCTAGCAAAGTCTCCAGAACAGCCATTCATTTAAAACACTTTTCTAATCAGAAGAGTCACTATCATCTCCATTAATCACATCACATTATCCTGCTCAGCAGCACAGATAGTATCATTAAAAACCATAATTGCATCCAAGATTCAGAAAGTTTGTTTCTAAAGATTTTTCAGAACTTCAATAAAGCTTTCTCTTCTTTCTCCAGCATCTTTTTTTCTGGAATTGAATATAGTTATTCCTCTTGCTCTGTTCCCCGCTTTGTTTGAAAAGTAAAACTCTTGAATGCCCCAATAACAGCAGAATATTCATTCTTCTCAAGAACTTATCAGAAATTCTCCAGGATAGGTCATGCTATAGTTTGAATGTGCCCCCTACAAAATTTAGATGTTGTCAATATGATAGTACCAAGAGGTGGGCCTTTATGATGTGATCAGGCCATGAGTTTTCCTTCCTAATGCCCTTATAAAACGGCCTGATGGAGGGAATTTATTACTTTTGCCCATCTGCTTACTGCCATGTGAGAACACAGCATTTACGACACCATTATGGAAGCAGAGAGCAGCCCTCACCAAACAACTAAACCTGATGACACCTTGATATTGAACTTTCCAGCCTCCAGAACTGTGAGAATATAAATTTCTGTTCCTTTATAAATTCCCCAGTCTGTGATATTTTGTTTATAACCTGTCTTGAAGGCAGTCTTGATAAATCTATACAAAGTAAATCCTCTGAGCACAACGGAAAGAAATTATTATAGAAATCAATAACAAAGAGAAATTTGGGAAATTCACCAATCTGTGGAATTAAACAATACACTCCTAAATAACCAATGACTCAAAAAAGAAATCACAAGGGAAATTAGAAAATAAAATTAAAACACAAAGTACCAAAATTTATGAGACTCAAATAAAGCAAACTTTAAGGGGAATTTTATAGTTGCAAATATTTACATTAAAGAAAAACAATTCTTAAGTTAAGACCCTACTTTTCACATTAATCAACTAGAAAAAAGATGAACAAACTCTTTTAAGGTAATTGGCTTACATGTTACCTTATCATGCAACATAAAACATGCAGATGCAATAAAATAATAAACATTAGATCAGAAATTAGTGAATAGAGAATAGAAAAACAAAAGAGAAAATCAGTGAAACCAAAAATTGTTTTCTTTAAAGGTCAACCTTTGGATAGACTGAAGAGGATACCAACACTTAATATACTCAAATAAAAAATCATTATAAGAAAATATAAGGAACAACTATATGCTAACAAATTAGATACACAAACTGCCAAAACAAACTCAAGAACAATTAGAAAATTTGACCAGAAAATATAAAATCTGAACAGAACTCTAACAAGTTAACAGATTGAATTAGTAATTAGAAACAAAAACCAAAACAAAACAAACTTCCCATAAAAGAAAGTCCAGGCCTACAGATGGCTTCTTTGGTGAATTGAACCAAATATTTAACCAGGAATTAATAACAATATTTCATAAAATCTTTCAAAAATAGAAGATGAAGAAACAATTTCCATCTCATTGTATATGTCCAATATTATCCATATACCAAAACAAGACAAATAAATGCATGATAAAAAAAAAACTACAGACCAATATGTCTAATAAAAATGGGCACAGAAATACTTAACAACTAGCAAATCACACCCAGCAACATATAAAAAGAGTACCTACCAAATGGCATTTATGTAAAGAACGCAAAGTTGTTTTATCTTCTGAAAATCCATAATATAATAGCAATATCAATAAAGAAGAAGGGAAAAATGTGACCATGTCAGTAGGTGCATGAAAAGCATTTGACAAAACCTAAAACCCCTTCATGATTAAAACACAACTAGAAATAGAGGAAGCTCCTACAACCTAATAAAGTACATCTATTAAAAACCAACTAACATCATACTTAATTACGAAAGACTAAATGTTTCCACCCTATGATTAGGAATAAGGCAAACATGGCCACTCTCATCTATTCAACACTGTACTAGAGTTCCTAGCTAGAACAACCAGGCAAGAAAATAAAATAAGAGACAAATTGGAAAAACATAATGTAAAGCTATCTCTATTTTCAGATGACATGATCTCTTGTACATAGAAAATTTTAGAATATTCCCTATTAAACTTACAACTAGTAAATTAGTCAGATTGCAGAGTACATGCACAATATAAAATAATCAATTGCATTTCTATACACTAGCAATGAACAATCCAAAAATGAAATAGAGAAAACAATTTGATTTAAAACAGTATTATAAAGAATGAAACAGGAGTAAATTTAACAAAAGAAGTGCAAAACTTATGTTCTGAAAACTATAAAACATTATTGAAATAAATGAAGGAATTTCAGACTTAATGGAAAGGCATTTCCATTCATGGATTAGAAGATAATATTGTTCAGATGATCATACCATTCAAAATGATCTCCATATTAAATGCGCTTCCCACCATAATTCCTGCTGGCCTTTTTTTTTTTTTTTTTTTTTAAGCAGAATTTGGCAACCAGATCCTAATAAGCATATGGGGATGCAAGATACCCAAAGTAGCCAAAAAAAGCTTGAAAAATAACAGAGTTGGAATACTTGTACTTTCTCATTTCAAAACTAATGACAAAGCTACAGTATTCAAGAAAGTTGATGTAGATATGGAGACTGACATATAGATCAACAGGATATAATTGAGTGCCCAGAAATAAACTTTTATATTCCCTGTACATTGATTTTTTTTTATGAAGGTGACATACAATTCAATGGGATAAGTATAGTCTTTTCAACAAATTGTGCTGGGGAATCTCATCACATGCAAAAAAAAAAATTGGTGGGCCCCTGTCTCACACCATACACAAAAATTAAGTTAAAATTGACATAAGCCTCAATGTAAGTGCCAAAACTATAAAAACTCATAGAAGAAAACAGAAACATGTTTTTGTGATCTTGGGTTAGGCAAAGCCTTATTAAATATGATGTCAAAATCACCTGCATAATGAAAAAAGAGAAATAAAACTTTATCAAAACTGAAATTTTTGTACTTGAAAAGACATCAAGAAAGTCAAAGAACAACCTATAGAATGACAGGAAGCAGTTTTCGAAAAGTATATATACAAATGGCCAATAAGCACATGAAAAGTTGTTCAATGTCATTAACCATCAGGAAAATGCAAACTAAACTCCAATGTGATATCACTTCAAACCCACAAAGCTATAATCTAAAAGGCAGATAAGAAGTAAGGGCAACAATGTGAAGAAATTGCAAGCTTCATACACTGCTGGTGGGAAGGTAAAATAGCACATCTTCTTTATAGCACAGTTTGGCAGTTCCTCAAAAGGTTCAAAATAAAATTACCGTATGCCAGCAATTCCACTCCCAGGTATATATTCAAGAAAGATGAAAACATATGTCAATACAAAAATATGAACACATATGTTCATATCAGCATTATTCATGCTAACCCCAAATTGGAAACAACCCAAATTTCTGTCAACTGATGAATGGATGAATACAATGTAGTATGTCCTTGCATTAGAGTATTATTCAGCAATACAAAGGAATGAAGTACTCATCCATACTACAAGTACTTATACATGCTATCTATGTACAACATGGCAGAACCTTAAAAACATTGTGCTAAGTGAAGAAACAGTTACAGGAGTCCACATGTTGCAGGATTAAATTTATATCAGATGTCTAGAATAGGCAAATCCATGAGCACACAAAGTAGATTAGTCATTGCCAGTTGCCCAGGTCTTGGCGGGACTGGGGGAAATGGGTACTGACTGCTAATTGGTGTAAGGATCTTTGGAGGGGATGAAAAGATTCTAAAACTGATTGCAGTGACGGCTGTACAATTCTTTAAACACAAAAACATTAATTGTACACATTAAATGGGTCAAATGAATATATGTAAATTATACTTCAATAAAAGTGAAAGATAGCAAAAAGTCAAATTTGGTTTATCAAATAATAAATATTTATTTTAATTGACTCATATTGAAATGCATTGTTCAAACACAAGAATACAAGAAAGTATTGTCAAATAGAGTAAACAAAGAGGGATGAGCCTTTTAATAATTCAGTTTCCAAACTAGTGAAAGCAAATAATAGAAAGAATTGTCAGAACCGTTAACAGGTAAGTAATTTTGATTTCTGGATATTGCAGACAGTTACTTACGTGGTTTTGAAGATGATGACCTTTTGGTATTGATGGTGAAGAGTAAAACTTTCATGACATATTTTTACATGTTTGCTTCTTGATGAAAGGTATAATAGTCATAGAATATGTGGTAATATTGAAATAATTCAATTTTTTAAGCCGTATTTTCTAATATTCAAATATATGATTTATTTGACTACTAGGTGGGTGTGACATTGAAATTTCTTCAAAAATATCATATGCTAGAAGAGATTTTCTGAAATATTTATTTGACTACTGTGCAGAAAAGAGTTAACGCAGCCAGCGGCCTGGCTGCTTTGCTTTTGTAGGTCTGCTTTAGGATTGGCCCTTGGCTGGCTTCCAGGAACCTAAGTTTCTGAGAGTTCCCATCATTCCCAGAAAAGATAACAGTGAGTCACTATGCCAAAGCTGTTTGCACAAATATTATTAATTCTGCTGACCACTGGCTTTCCCTCTGGGAGTCTAGAACATTGGTACAAGGAAGACAGAAAATGTCTCTGTGATTAGCCCCCAATAAAAACCCTGGGCGTTGAACCTCACTGAGCTTTCCTGGAACAATGTTTTGCACCTGTTGTCACTACTTGTTGCTGGGAAATCAAGTGTGCCCTGTATGACTCTACTGGGAGAAGGTCTTTGGAAACTTATGACTCATTTCTTCTGAACATCACCCCATGCGCCTTTTCTCTTTGCTCGCTTTGCTTAGAAGCCTTTCACTATCATAAGTCATGGCCGTAAGTACAACCATATGCTGAGTTCTGAGTCCTCTTGATGAACTCTCAAGTCTAAGGGTGGTGTTGGTTACCCCTTAGACAAAACTGTACAACAATTTAATACCTCTGTAGGAATTTATTTAAATTTATTGTGTTTGGTACTTTAATTTTTACACAGTTTTAATGATATTTTTGTTTAGTCTGAATATACTGCATAAAATACTATAAAATATTTATATCAGAAATAGTTTTTGTTACCAATATTTACTGGTGTACAATCCTTGTATTTTCTTACACTACAAATCAGTAAACTGATTTGTACAGATCTGATATTTATTTAACTGTTGGTTTAACTTTATATGGTTGCAGGAAGAATAGGTAACGGCTGTATATTCAGAATTTATAACAAAGTTGAACCTATTCTCTGACATATTATATTTACCTGAAAAAGTTTCCTTCTGGAAAAAAAAAATTCACTTGTTACCTAAAAATATCCTTGCAAAATAGAGGAACACCATAATAGATTTGTTTATCTTTTTTTTTTTTTTTTTTTTGAGACAGAGTCTCACTCTGTTGCCCAGGCTGTAGAGTGCCGTGGCGTCAGCTTAGCTCACAGCAACCTCAAACTCCTGGGCTCAAGCGATCCTTCTGCCTCAGCCTCCCAAGTAGCTGGGACTATAGGCATGCGCCACCATGCCCGGCTCATTTTTTCTATATATATCTTTGGTTGGCCAATTAATTTCTTTCTTTCTATTTATAGTAGAGACGGGGTCTCGCTCTTGCTCAGGCTGGTCTCGAACTCCTGACCTTGAGCGATCCGCCCGCCTCAGCCTCCCAGAGTGCTAGGATTACAGGCGTGAGCCACCGCACCCGGCTAGATTTGTTTATCTTATACATAATACAATACAGCACATTATGACACAATTTTCCTTTCCTCTTTTCTCCTCTTTGCATTTACACAGAGTAAGACCTTAAGCAGCTTCTCGTTTATTATTAAACCTTGGAAGCAAGGAGATACTAGCACTGCCTCTCTCCTCTCTCATCTGAGGGCAGGATAAACCAAATGCCACAGTGTTTCTGTACCTCACCACTCAGTATGGTCAAAAAGAAAACTACTCAGACAGACCCAAACTGAGATAACAGATGCTATTTTTCATAGCAGAAGGTATGGGTGAAAATTCATCCAGGAAACATTATCAAGATTGCCTGTTAGTGATAAGAAGTTAAAAAAATAGCATGTGGATATTTTTGTCTCCCAGAATGATTTCTGTTTATTACTAGGAAATGCTCTCTGAATAAGCGCTGGAAAAAGATAACTAGGACGAAGAGGTAAAAGGCAAATTAAATGTAGACAGTGCCTCTGCCTGCTAGACTCCCTGGGACAGTCTCCTGCTCATCTCCTCTTTTCTACCCCATAATCTTGTGGGAAATGAAAAGAATGAAGTTAACATTTGATTTATCAATGTCTTGAGTCTCCTAGAGATTATATGATGATACTTTAATATTAGTTATATGTTCTTAACTGCCTTCTATTCTCAATTCATTGCTGTATCCTTGGGGCTTATTTCGTATAAACAAGAATCCTACAGCTGGAAGTTAAGAATGATTTAGAAATCGATTATGTTTTCTTGGGATAGAATAATGATATTCCAGCATGAAGCTTGAATCTACCACCTGTCTCCAATCCATTAATAATTTAGTCATGAGTTTTCTAATACAGACACAGAACCACAATAGTCAGTGCAGAGGTAACAGGGCAACAAACTCTACATCCTTCTCTAATATGGACTAAAAAAAATGTTCCCAGTTGGAGTGGTTCATGCCTATAACCCCAGCTATCAGAGAGGCTGAGGTGGGAGGATTGCTTGAGTTCAAGACCAGCCTGGGTGATGTAGGGAGACCCTCATATCTATATCTATCTATCTATCTATCTATCTATATCTATATCTATATGTGTATATATATATATATATATATATATATATAAAACAGCATTCTGGAGCCTTCCTTGATTCCTTGATGAATATGAATTATATGGACTATGTGTATGCTTCTGTTCAATAGTGAGTGATTATGAAAATAAAATGCATAGCATTCTATATTTAAGCAAAGTAAATTTAGGAAACACAAAAAGGAGTATAATGAATGCAAAATTAACCCTTAATGCAACTTTATTTTATAGAATAAAGTTGTCCACTATGCATATACAGTCCTACCTCATTTTTATGTCCTAGAACAAGTTTATTCTTTATGTACTAACTATATAACTAATGTTTTGCTTTTTAAGTAGAAATTATGATTTTGCATATCATGATTAACTATTTTGACAGAAGCAACTACTAGCTAAACATTAATTGCTTTCTATATATGAAATTAAGTCACACCCATGCTGAAAATCACCATTGTTTATAATTCTCAGATAATTATGTTTATATTAAGCTCATTTTGTTTTAGTCTTTAAGGACTGTAAAAGTTAGAAATGCTGACAACAAAGAATTGAAAATCCATTTAATGGGCTTAAATAAGTAGGGGATTATTTGTTTCATTTTTAAACAATTGAGAGATCACGGTTGCTGTCAACAGGGGAGCTGCTAACTGTGCTATCAGGATACAAATACTATTTTCTTGCTTCCCACTCCCCCATATTTTATTTTGATCTAATGCCTGTGACCCATGGGTCAAAACATGGGCCCTGCAGCTCTATGTGTCACGTTCAGATTCAAAATAAAACGAGGAAGAAATATCAACTATCATCTATCCATTTTCACTAGAAAAGTTCATTGTTTTCCTAAGATCCACACAGTAGAATTCTCCTGTTATTGCATTGACCATTTCTGGGTCGCCCTTCACAATAAGTTACAAAAGAGTTGGGAAAATTAATGAAATGACAAGTAGCAGGATCTATAGTTATTTATGTCGACAAAATATGACATCATGTTCACCATATGTGGTTTGGGCACATAGTCAGCCCAGACAAAACAAAGAATCTGTAAGCAAGAAAGGTAGGAGAATAAACTCGAGGTAGCAAACACATATCTAGTATGAAATGCCCAATATTACAATCAAATTAAATTGCAACTCACAATGGCAGACTGGATATTGCACAACTAGTAAGTAAAATGGGACCGAATCAATATTTGGCTCCTCACCTCTCACAGAGACAAAACCTCCCCTCATATGCCAGATTGTTCATGTGACACAATTTTCAAATTTTCTGAGAAAGCTTATCAAGGAAATTGATGATAAATGAAGCTATCCATGATAATAGTGAAGAGAAGATTGTTCAGAAAACAAATGCCTCTCTTCTTTGTCTTTTAATGTGACTTTTCCCTTTGGATCTTGGAATAAGAGACAATCTCTTTCATTCTAAAACTATTTGAGAGTATAGTATCAACACTTCTAATCAGAAATTGGTGATGTTTTTCAGCAACATTATAAGTGCATATAGTCTTTCTTTTTAACATGATAATTCCCTTTGGACAATTCTTGACATGGAGTATTGAACAAATCATTTAATTATAACTAAATCCTGTGCATTTTAGATTCACATTTTAATATTCAACTAACATAATGCTTATGTTTCACTGGGAGAAAAAATGGTGCCACTGATTCTCATAGATGATTTAAAAAGACAGGACAGGGAGAAGATAGAATCACTGCCACTGAAGTTTGGGGAAATGCATTTGATTTTACTGTATAAACATAAGTAGAACTTTGATGATTCTTTAAGGACAAAGATGTATCTTGGAGGCAATATATCATAGATATCTTTGATGACTAATAAAATTCCAAAATATTTAAGTTGAAAGACTTCATATTCCACAGACAAAAGAGGATACTATTGCTGTCATCCTTAATGAAGTTTGGTATTTGTATTTATGTTACCTTGAGCAATCATTGTACATAAAGCATAGGGTTTCACCATGGTCTTAGCAGTATTTGTACAGATTTGGGGGGAAAACACAGATTTTATCTGCCACGTCTTCTTTGCCTCTCCCTCAAAAATTGTATGTTGCTTCTCCACAATGTGTCATATGCTGTCAGATGAATAGAACGACTTAATCATTTCAAGTGATATGTGACATTCCTAACCTTCTCTTTAAGGCACAGTCAACATCTGCAGTGGGATATTTAAGTATGTATGGCTCCACATCAATCTTTAATACATAATTCTTATATATACATCTCCCTTTGCCTCTGCTAGAGCAGATCATTTCTTTTCTTTGACTCGGGAATTTGCTTGATTTAGAAGTTCGACACATGCATCTGTAGTATTGACAAAAGCCTATTCATAAAACGTGGAGATTTTGCAATCCATTCCCGAGGAAAGTCAATGTGCAAAGTGAAGTGCAAAATTATTTCTGACTCGGTGTTATTTTTGAGTCGTATATCTCTGCCTTTTTATGAACAGCAGGCATATTTGGAAGAATTATGTCTGAGTCATAAATCCCAATTTGCTTGGGACATGACTAATAGGTGTCTTTAACGCGGTAAAAAGATATTACTGTCTTATCTTGCAAAAATTTTTTAAACTCTCAATCACAAATAGGGCAGACCAAATTTACATGACAAACATTACTGCTTGCCTCATCAGGAAATAAGTTGCCATTTCCTCTCCTAGATCACTTTGTGCAAATGTACATGCACACACATACACACAGATACACGATTTCATTTTATTATTTTGTTATTTGGTAAGCAAAACTTCCCTGCTTGATCTTAGACTGCAGGTGTTGTCAGAAGGAAATGCAAGGAATAAACTTATCAGATGAGTCAAAAATCAAGACGTTTGACTGGTGCCTGTTTCCAACATGGAGAATATATATCCTATTTAATTAAATAATGCAAAATGGTTCTCTCTCACCATAAATGTTACAATGATATGAAATATTTGTCTAAATTCTTCCTTTCTATCCATTTGTTTTATGTAGCAGGTTATAAATAATAATGCAAGATTCTCAAAATATATAAGAGAAATCTGAAAATATTAAACAGGGATGGGATCATAGTAAAGGGCCTATGTCCATGAGTAAAACAGAAAACAGCTTTTCAGCTATAGTCTGCTGTATTTAAGATCGAATCATTTAGTCATAGACATGGGATTGTGATCCTGGGGTTCTCTGGGACCTTGCATTTCAGCCACATAGCAAAGGTGTCTTTGGAATCAGAGTATGAATTCACATGTTGCTGGGAATAGAGTATCATTGACTAGAGATCTCACTAAGGGAGAATAAGCCTAGGAGAGAAGGTAAAAAGCATTGAAGAGATTTGCTGAGTAAAAATCAACTGAAATGTAACACAGGTGAGAAAATTTTGATACTTTTTTGGGATCCCCTGCATAAGGAATAGTATTTGGAGCTTTACTTTTAATTATTGTTTTTTTTTTAAATCAAAGAAATTTACTGTTTTCTCTTCATTGGAGTCAATACAAATATATTTTCAAATGTATGTTTTATATTAGGTATCGTATGTGAGTTTCAGGCTTTGTGGAAGAAGATTGTGTCAATCTTGAAGCCGCTGATAGGGTGTCTGTAAAACAAAGTGTAAGTGAAAATATACTCTCTAGGATTATACTATTAGAATTTAAAATGTGATTTATTTTATCTGTTATCTTCAGAATTTCATTTCTACATTCCCCATTATCCCAACATGCGCATGTGTGCACGTGTGTACATACACAGTCTTGTAGCTCTTTTGGAAGTAATAACATGCATTGAAATACTTCTTAAGTTATTTTTAGAGATTTATGGGGTAATTGTGTAGGTTTGTTGCATGGATATATCATGTAGTGGTGATGCCTGAGCTTTTTGTGTAATACTTACCCAATTAGTGTGTGTACTCTCCATTAGGTAATTTCACGTCTCATACTACCTTCCCACCCTCCTGCCATATTCCTAGTCTTTAGTGTCTATTATTCCACTCTCTATGTTCATATGTATTCACTATTAGCTCACACTTATAAGTAAGAATATGTGGTATTTGACTTTCTGTTTCTGAGTTGTTTCATAAATACTTCTTAAATACAAATCATTACCTCCAGTATGTTACAAACCTGGAAGACTCAAAGAAAACCAATTAATTGTCCAACAAAGCTTGCCAAGAATTGTGTCAGGCCTCTAAATAATTAAAACCCAAATAATTTGGAAAATAATTTTAGGAAATAGGTAAGTCATAAGCAGGATATGCTCTTATGAAATAAAGACATTAACTAAATTTAAATTTTGACATGATCCAAACAACTCTTCTTCACGTTTCATTGTCAATCATCCTTCTTATTGTTCCCCAATAGTCCTCTGTTATTTTTGTCCTTTGAAATATCTTTGGGGACTTTTCAATTTTTTCGTTTACCAATTTTGACAAGAAGCCATATCAAAACTATCCAAAACCTCCTTTATAAGAAAGCACTGGTAAAATTGCACATATTTTGCGTTTCTTGCCTTTACCTCTCATGATCTATGCAATTACAGCAACTCTTCCAGGCTTGTCACACATTAACCTTACATTATCAATAGAGGCACAACTTTTCCACACCTTTGTCACAAAAATAGCTATCAAGAAATTGTGTTTGTTTCCAATTGAATATATACAAATGAGGAATAAACAAGATGTGGCTCTAAATTATATTGAATTGATTTTAAACTAAAGTGTCTCTTTGTAGATTTAATAGCAATCAGTCTTTATTCTTTCATGGTAGAGTTGATTTTTGAAATTGGAAAATTCATTCTAGCCAATTTTGTATAATGAGATATGCCATTAAGCAGGGTAATAGTGTTTTCTGCCCCAAATGTAACTTTACTATAAGGTAGCGAAATAAATTCTCTTCAGTGGTTCACAAATCGATCCTATTTTCAGTTTCAGATTAGGAGTCCCAAATTTATTCTTAGCTACAGATATGGAGAGAATACACACGTATTTTGTATCCTACCAAGATGACTGTTAAGAACACTGAACATTTCTAAGTTGTGGCTGCCTTTAAAAACTTTATTATTTTATATCCTTGTCATGTATAGTGATGAACTTTTTAAATATAGAGATTATTTGATATAATTAATCCTTCTATGCAAACCATGACTCACTCCTCTGTTGTTCATTTATCTGTTTTTGTAAATAAAGTTTTATTAGAACACATTCTTTTTTGTTTATGGCTGCTTTTTTTAAAATTAACCCCATATTTTATTTTATTTTATTTTATTTTATTTTATTTTATTTTTTATTTCAGCATGTTATAGGGGTACAAATGTTAAGGTTACGTATATTGCCCTTGCCCCCCCTCCCCACTTGAGTCAGAGCTTCAAGCATGACCATCCCCCAGATGGTGCACATCGCACTCAGTATGTATGTATATACCCATCCCCTCCTCCCCACTCCCATCTGCCCCACACCCGATAAATGTTGTTCCTATATGTCCACTTAGGTGTTGATCAGTGAAACCAATTTGCTGGTGAGTACATGTGGTGCTTGTTTATCCATTCTTGGGATACTTCACTTAGTAGAATGGGTTTCAGTTCCATCCAGGAAAATACAA
>CAUYRT010054759.1:0-30199 GCA_963574885.1 Lepilemur ruficaudatus
GATTCGTTGCTCTGCTTGCCCAGTCATTTGGAATGCAACGGCCACACAGTGCACACGCTCACTCCACAGCGTCTGGTGTCCCAATGACTGGGACAGTGAAGGTGTCATTGTTGACGCATGTGCATCCCAGTCCACTCTCCTTGGCTGCCAGGTTACACTGATGTCGCGCAAACCATTCTCATTATATTAACAATGGCTGGATACTTTCTGGACAGACCTCATATACCCAAAATACTTGAATACAGGGACTCAAACAGATACTTGTGCACCAATATTCATAGCAGTACCATTCACAATAGCCAAAAGAGACAGCACATGTGTCCAGCAACAGACAGATAAACAAAATGTTGTATATACCTACAATAGAATACTATTCAGTCATAAAAGGAATGAAGTTCTGATACATGCTCCCACGTGAATGAACCTTGAAAACACTGCAAGTGAAATAAGCCAGATTCAGAAGGACAAATATGGTATGATTTCATGTATTTGAGTTATCTAGAATAGCAAATTCATAGAGACAGAAAGTAGAATAAAGGTTACCAGTGCCCAGGGGAGGGGATGATAGGGAGCTACTGATTAATGGTACCAGAGTTTCTGCTTAGGGTCATGAAAGAGTTCTAGAAGTAGTGGCGGTGGTTGTACAAAACTGTGAATGTTCTTAATGTCACTGAATTGTACACTTAAAATAGTTAAAATGGTAAACTTCATGTAATTTGTATCTTAACACAATAAAAATATGAAAAAAAGTTACCCTGCAAAAAAAGTAAACACAGAAGAGTGCAGGAAATAAGAGATAAACACGTATAAGACAGGCGTGTCAGGACTGGTGGCCAGATGAGCTCCACTGTCTTGGCATGTGGACTGGCCAGCGCCCTGAGCCGGTGGCCAGGCGCTGCAGGCCTGCCATGGCCAAGCGGTGCAGGTTTTCAGCTGTGGCTCCAAGCAGCTGGGCATCCCCGCAGCTAACTTTGCTGAACAAGTAGTACATATTCTTCCAGCAAGTGTATTCACCGTCATTTATTTATGATTGGGCCAGCGTTAGAAGTGGAGATGTCTATAAGATGGCGGTGAGCATAGGACACAACCTATACTACAAGAACATGAAAAACTCCATGGAAACTCACTTCATCTACACTCTCAAAGAGGACTTCGACGAGAGAAATCCCCAGTGTTGCTATCACTGGCTACCTCAGACCAGAAAATAACTTTTATATTAACAGTCACTTATTTTAGCAATTCAAGGTGATGTTGAGGAAGTTAAGAAATGACTAGATTTAACAGAACATTTTAAACTTCAAGAAAACAATTTCTTACAGGTTCCCAAAAACAAAATAAAAAATGGCCACTGATGAAAAATCATGTGTTCACTATTTTCTAATATTTCACTGCTCATACTATGCAGTCACATCTTGGTTGTATTTTAAAATTTAAACATTATCTATATTTGTGAATTGGTTTAAGCTGTATAATGTAGTTATCATATTTGCTTCAATTGTTAAATTAAACCCACCATGCCACAGCACTTAAAAGATTCATTTTAAAAATCAAGATAGTTTTTAATGTAATATGTTAATTAAAAACTCTTTCAAAATATTCTAAAATGTACCATGAGAAAGGTCCTATGATGGAAATAAAATTTATATAAATATGGGTAAAGAGGCAAGTCACTGGTCTGAAATGAGGACTATAATTCCTATGGTAAAATATCAGTACAGGTGATAAGCAGAGAAGCCTGGTGGAGGTAAATGTCTGTGGGACTGCAAGGTGGTGGTGCCATTGTGGAAAACAGTTTAGCAGCTTCTCAAAAGGTTAAACATAGAATTACCACATGACGCACAATTTCGCTCTGAGGTATATATCCTGCTATGGACTGAATTGTACCCCTTCTCCAAATTCATATGTTGAAACTCCAACCACTAATGTGACTGTATTTGGACATAGGGTCTTTAGGAGGTAATTAAGGTTAAATTAAAAGGTGGACCTTAAGCAAATGGGATGTGATATGTGGCCTCATAAGAAGAGGGAGAGCGAGATCTTTCTCCCTCAGCTTGCACATAAAGAAGCAGCCACGTGAGCACACAGCGAGATGGCAGCAACCTATAAGCCAAGAAGGACTCTCATAATGACATCTACCTTACTGGCCCCTTGATCTCAGACTTCCTAGCCTCTAGAACTGTGAGAAATAAATTTCGGTTGTGATCTACCAGTCTATGATACGGTCATTCTTCACATAATGAAGTTTTAGTCAACAATGGACATTCTTGAGGACATTGGTACTTTGAGACAGGAGTCTGCCAACCTCCTCATTTGCCAGCAAATCAATAAACTTCTCTTTCCTTCTCTTCAAAAAACAAAAACAAAAACAAAAACAAAACAAAACCCACAAAACCTGGACCATCTTGATACCCCATAGAATACTGTATTAGTCCAATATACTGACAAACTCATTTTAATCAGGCCTGGTGAACAAGAAGTGCTAAGTCTCTGGATGCCTTGACAAGACACGTGCACACCAGAGGGTATAAGATAAGCCCTGCAAATATTCTGAAGCCTGCCACATTGGTAAAATTTTTAGAATGTTTATTGGTGTGGGTTAGCTCAGTATACAGCTGCCAAAAATGGACTGCTGCCCCACTCAGGGATGACCCTGAAAGACGGTGGTAAGGGGGAATCCTTCCAACAGGTGGAGCTTCAGGCAATGCAACAGGTCATACACACTGTGTAGAGAGAAATAGCCTGAGGTCGGGTCTTGTGGGTAGTAGTGAGTGGCTCAGTTGGTTGGTTGTGGGCCTTAAAGGAACAAGATAAAAAAAATTAGGTATAAGAAAGTCTGCAGGACCGTAAATACATATAATTATTATTTGTCAAAAATTCTTTTTTTGAGACTGGTTCTCACTCTGTCACCTGAGCTAGAGTGCAGTGGTATGATTATAGCTCATGGCAACCTCAAATTCCTGGGCTCAAGTGATCCTTCTGCCTCAGACTTCCAAGTAGCTGGGACTACAGGTGTGCACCACCACGCCCAGCTAATTTTTCTATTTTTTATAGAGACAGGGTCTTGCTCTTGCTTAGGCTGGTCTTGAACTCCTGGCCTCAACAATCCTCTTGCCTCGGCCACCAAAAGTTCTAGGATTACAGGCGTGAGCCACCACGCGTGGCCTATTTGTCAATTTTAAAAATAAAAATAAAACTTAAAAAAATACAAAGAAAGTCTGCAGGAGAGGCACGAGGATGAACCTATGGGAGTGGACACAAAGGAAGAGAATCTTTGTTTTGTAGGTTAATGACCACTATAGAGCACCACTGTAGAAGGGGTGCTAACCAACCGAGTGGGAAGGATGAGCTAACCAGCAGATGTCAGCCAGCCTCTGTCCTTGTTCACCCAGGGCTCACTCAGTGAGCTCTCAAACAGAATGGCCATAGTGGTAGAGTTGGAGGCTATACACAGGCCCCAAAACATGTGCTCCCTTTTGCAAAGGCTGATCCACTAATGCTGCTGCATGTTCAACCTGCCAGCAACAGAGGTCAACACTGAACACTGCTGATACAGGATCAACAGAGGATCCTGCAAAGTATTACCTCAGACTAAGACATCTACTCCATAGCCTAGAAAGTACACTGGTGTGCACCTGATTACTGGGTCTACTAGACACCACACTGTCCAGAAGCTACTTGTCTGACAGAGCCATGGAAGGCCCTTTTTTTATGTGTATTTACTATTTTTTTGTACTCATTGGGATTTTCGGTTATTGGAATCATTTTATTTTGTATACACATATATAAAATTGCAAACATTTATTTCTTTTCAAAGTACATTTTCTTTTTCTTTTTGTTTGCTGGCTGCTTGGAGTTTATTTTCCACTTGATGCAAGGCAAACAGCTGTGGTATGTCAGGAAAGCTTGCTTGTGGCCTGGACAGTAAAGAGGGGGCCCTCAGGACTTCCCTTTTTGGTGTTTGCCATCTGATAATAAGATGCTGAGGGGTCCTGAGAAGAAGGTGCAGAAGGTCAAAGCACATTTCCTAACTACTTATTATTGATTATTACATCTTGATTTTTCTATAACACATGTATTGATTTGTATTGTTAATCTTCTATGTGAAATTCTTACTTAACTATTCTATTAATTCTAAAAATGTGTAGCTTCTGCCTCACTAAGTAATTATACTATCAATGAATAATGAGGCATACTAATCTGCATTTTCACCTGTTTTTCTCAAAATAAAAAAATAAATAAATTACGTCATAGAAATATTTTAACAAACCATACAGTAGATAAAAATAAGGATCCACCACAAAATAATGATAGCATCCGATTAAAACCACGGGAGAAAATAAATATCCATGAGTCTGTGCCGACACAGTCAGGTAAGAAAATAAGCAAGTGGGGAGAAGGGCAGCAGGACCAAGGCGGGAGGGAGAGGTTGGGGGTGCTGGGCAGGGGCAAGAGGTTGTAAGTGAGAGGTCAGGGGTGCTGAGACAGCGGAGAGAGGTCAGGAGTGTACCAGTGTCAGTCAGACCACGCCGGGTGGGGAGGGCTGTGGACTGGAAGGCCCTCTTAATGACAGAGCTTAAGAGCCAGCTTGGAGATGGTATCCTCTAAGGATAGGGCCTTCAAGATGCCATAAACAGCTCAATACTCATGTGGTTTTGTGTCCCCAACATGTCCAGTAGCAAAGGAGTGGATACAGGAGTGCCCTGCTCATCACCACTCCTAGTGACACGCTTGGGGAATCTGTGCTTCCTGTCTTCAGTTTTAGGCTCTGTGGGTTGAGGTCTTGGTCTGTGGGAGTGGGGGGATAGTCCCAGCAAGTGACACAGTAAGAGTTGTTTTTTTTTTTTGTTTTTTTTTTTTGAGACAGAGTCTCACTTCTGTTGCCCGGGCTGTAGAGTGCCGTGGCTGGTCTCGAACTGCCGACCTTGAGCTATCCACCCGCCTCGGCCTCCCAGAGTGCTAGGATTACAGGCGTGAGCTACCGCGCCCGGCCTAAGAGTTTCATTAAATATAAAGATATGGCTGCTTCCTGGATACTCCAGGATGTGCCATGCTAGTAAACTGGCAAGCAAAGATAGGAGTCAGCATTCTGCAAAGAGGTCCCTGACTCTGAGCATCATTAGGATGAAAGGATATTGCTACGTAATGGAGGCAGGGAATAATGCATTTGGTACTCAGGTGATCCATGCTACCTCTTGGTACTGGCATGTCCAGCTGTAACTACATAAGTACAATAACCACAGCCTCATAAACCCTAACCCTAACCCAGTAAGCAAGGACTCAGACCTCTCAGACAAGAGCAGCCGGATCAACCCACCGAGCAGACCACCTAGACCAGGATAAGTGCTAGCCAGAGGATGGGAGATGATAAGTATCCACGTTTGCACAGGATCCACCTACAACAGCGGTGGCTATGGTTTGTCCATTCCCATTGACCCTCTTCTGGTACATTTCCCCAGAACTCTGATCAGTCAGAACCCTGGAGCAGCTTTGCCTGGATGGAATGAACTTTAAGCATGTGGCTCTCAGCAACATAAGGGTGAGTGGCTGTGGATATTGTTGGCATAAAATTTGCCTCAACATTTGTCCCCAGTTGCTCATCCCATCTTTGGCTAAGACAATCCTGTGGCCTCCACCCAGCCAACTCCCTTGAGCCATCTCCTGTGGCACAAAGAACAAAGGATACTCCCCTGCCCCTCCCAATCACTGGCCTGAGGCAGGGACATAGGTTTTAGTTCTCAAAAAGGGTAAAGTGGTTTTTAAGAGACAGAAAACATTTTTACCCCTTTTCAGGCCTTTTTCTCTGTTACATATTCCCCATTGTCAATGTTACCCTTCCATATCTATGGGAGGAGGGGCGATGTAGTCATCAAGCTACTTCCTACTGAATTGGGGCAATGATTTAAATGGAAGGTACAGATTATCAGGTGAAAAGGGGCATAAGAGTTGTCTATCTTTGGCATGATGGACCCAAGGTTTCACTTCTGACAATTTTAACAGAGTATAAATTTGGATCCCTTCCACTTCTCTGTTTGCAACTGGCGCAGGGACCTTAAAGAGGCAAACTCAGGCATAGTGGTTAGCACCTCACTCACTCATTTGACATTTTTAAACTCATGGTTACATTACCATACTAACCTTGGGGTGCTAGGAAGGGTCTCTTATAAACTGTTTCTTAGGGGCTTAACTTAAGCCTGTTTCTGAAGGGCTACGTTCATACAGAGGAGGGTCAAGTGGCAATATCTTATCTTACTTTAGGGGATGTAGGACTTTGTTTCTTTGGTGGGATACCCCCGCTACAAAGGAGGGTCCATTACCATTTGTGTGAAATGACCAGGGCTCCGTCAGTGTGTTCCTGGGTCCTGTTGACAATGGGGTGTCTGTTGAGGCTGTAGGAGGAGGAGCTGCTGAGCCATCTCTGTAGCTGTCTGCCCAAGGCATCCATCATGATTCTCTGTCAGCTCAGCCTCTTTCCCTGCACTGAACCATGTGCAGGCTTGCTGCGGCCTGAGCTTCAAAGTACAATGGCTGTCTTCTGTATACTTCACCAGGCCCTGGTATTCACCCACCAGGAGCTTGGCGGCACACTGCTTTCCCACGGAGGTGAGCCTCTGCCACTTCTGAAACAAACCCTGGTGCTCATGCTGCTCGCCCAGATCCGCCTCCTGGGCCCACTGTGAAGAGTTTCTCAGCCTCTGCTTGTCTACGGCTGCCTCACTGCCACCCGGCCCCTCCCCCACCACTCCTTGCCTGGCTCGCAGAGCACCAGGCATGGCTGGTGCCGGGGGACTGGCCTGGCGGGAGGCGGAAGGGGCCCCCCAGACCACTTCTGCCCACGAGGCTAGTGCCATTCGAATCCCCACTGTCAATTTTTCCCAGGGCTTCTGTGGGGATATTTGGAGGCAGGGGGCTCTGGGCCCCCTCCTTCACCATCTGAGTCCTGGACTTAAAAAAAAAAAAAATTATTTGCTCTCCTGGAAGCTTTCTGCCACCCAGAGTCCTTTACAATTTTGGGCAATGTTCCTTATTCTTTACAAAAAGTCAATCTGGGGTGGCTTTTTCGTCCATTTCTTTTGACTGTGTCAAAGGACCCTTTAGCTGTTCCTGCACATTCAAGCTCCCCTATCTGATATTCCCAAAAATTGCCTGACCTGGCTACGGGTTCCCACTGGCCCAAATTGAGTTTGCTGCCGGGGGAGACCATTCCAAACCTGAGTCATAATTTACTGGGTGTGGGGTTGACAAGTTACTGCAGGTTGTGCCCTCCAGCTCCTCCGATGGTGTCAAGATAACGGTGGTGGCAGGCATTCCTTCCCCCTTGCTGTGTGTCACTGTGCGGTGGGCTGCCTGCACCGGTCCTCCCTCCTGCTGGGTCCGCCCCCAGGCTGTGGCCCCACTGGGCACCTTGCCCTGGCAGGCTTCGGGGATTCCACGGGGGCAGGAGGACCTCATTTATCAAAAATCATACAAACACAGATCATTTTATATACCATAAACAATGAGTTTATCTCAAGCAGAGAGCTTGAGACTCAACATTTTAACTTTATAGTGGTAGGTTAACCATTTGAGCTCTGAATTTTCCTTGATATAATTTGCCTTTCAGTAAAAACCTGTGCACAAGAATTTGCCATCCTTGACCACCTGGCATGCGTTTGCACTATTCCATTTATACAAATACTTGCAAGTGGAGGTGCCATAAATCAACTGGGGGTCATTCTCCTTGTCTTTCCTTTTTTTTGTTTTTGTTTTTTTTGAGACAGAGTCTTGCTTTGCTGCCCAGGCTAGAGTGAGTGCCGTGGCATCAGCCTAGCTCACAGCAACCTCAAACTCCTGGGCTCAGGCAATCCTCCTGCCTCAGCCTCCCAAGTATCTGGGACTACAGGCATGTGCCACCATGCCCGGCTAATTTTTTCTATATATTTTTTAGTTGGCCAATTAATTTCTTTCTATTTTTAGTAGAGACGGGGTCTCGCTATTGCTCAGGCTGGTTTCGAACTCCTGACCTTGAGCAATCTGCCCGCCTTGGCCTCCCAGAGTGCTAGGATTACAGGCGTGAGCCACTGCGCCCGGCTGTCTTTCCTTTTTTAAAGGATCTGTTTCCCATTCTTATGTGGTCTAGGGTTTAGAGCAGTGGATCAGAGCATGCTGTTATGGGTGAGACTCCACAGTGTTTCACCACTGAGCTGTTCCCACCCTCTCACGTATAACTCAGGCTCTCATTTCTCTATAAACAAGACAGTTTGGTTTCCCCTTTCCAAAAGCACAAAAAGGCCAAAATTGCCAATGGAGAAGACCCCTTAAAATGTACCTCCAAATCGAAATTAGGATCCAAACAACAAATGTCTGGGAATAAACCAAGAACCATCAACCACCACTTTTCCTCATACTCGAGAGAATAATCTTTAGCAAACACAATTATAGGGAATTCCCAACACAATCAATCTAAAATGCCACAGCCTATCAATCAAATGGAGATGGGGCTTCCTTATGTTGCAACAAAACTCAAACAACAGACAACACAGGAGATCCTCAACACAAAAATGTCGGGCTTATCAAACAAATAGGAATCCAAAGGGGACAAACGCCACCCCAAATAAGCACCTCAAACGGTGCCTCAAACGCCCTGCCACAGGACTGAAAGGTTCACAAATGGGAATCCAAAGGGGATAAGCGCCACCCCAACCAGAAGGTTCGAAACCCTCCCCAAATGGGCGGCCTATTCCCCGTTCCCTGGGAACTGCAAATGAGCTACGAATTCAAACTAGGTTCCCTAGTTCCACTCAGCCTCGTGACTTCCACCCCCAAAAGGCGCCTCAAAACAAATCGACAGGAAGGTATGAAAACCTCCCCAACGGGTGGAATCAGTGTCTTGGGGTGCACCCCAGGGAACTTACTCAACAAACGGCCGAGGCTGTCTGGAGTTTCCCAGATCTATTTCCTTCTCCTCAACTCAGTTCAGGATGCAGGGCACTGCGTCTACTTCAGAGAGACAGATATGGGAGTTCCCCAGAGCTGAAACAGGTTCGGGCAATTGCTGGGGCCGTCCATTGCTCTCTCACCTTGGAAAGAAGTTGTTCCTACCTGCGAAGACCCATGGCTTTCACCCGGGGCTGGTCCCTGCCTCTTCCAGCAGTCGTGGGGTGCCATTCCACTTGGCTACTGATGGGCCCACCCGGGGACCTCAAATTCTGTTACTGAAAGTTCAGCATTTGTCCCTGAAGCTGCATCAGAAGAACAAGGACAAGTGGTTTGAGGAGAAGGAAAGAGAGGTTTATTAATTTGCTGGCAAATGAGGAGGTGTCCTTGGTATGTGAATTCTATCTCAACAAACCTGTTCTATTTTAGAGGAATACTTATTAGTCATTTACAATAACTAATGTGTTTGGGTTTTTCTCTAAATCCCATCTCATCATTCCTGGAAACCCCTGGTCAGGTGAAATATCTTACACTGAACATGTAAGTATCACTAAAATAAAGGGGAAACGTTTGTTCTTGAGCTCCCAATTTAATATTTACTCTTTTTAAAACACCAAATTCCACTGAAATGGTCTCTATTACAGTAAATCAGGAGTTATCCTGAACTACCCTGTGACAGATCAAGGTAGTCTCCCCTCATTAATGTGGTGGGTGATCTGCAAATTCTTTTTTGTCTTTTTGCTCAGTACATTTCAGACCCACAAAGCACACACATATACTCAATGTCTGCATAAGTCAACCTTTACTGTAAAAAAGGAAACAAAAACAAAATAAATTAATGAAAACAACGCAAATGATGCACAAAATGATCATAAAAACATACGAGCCAACCACAAGTACTGGAGAGGAATGGAAGGCGGTGGACAGCTCTCCTGCAGTCCTTGGGCTCCCACAGGGGCACGATGTCCATCTAGTTAGCGAGGCAATGAAAGAACAGACAGCCTCCTATGCTGAAACAGGGGTTTTAAAAAAAGCTTTTTTTTTTTTTTTTTTTTAGATAAGAGTCTCACTCTGTTGCCCGGGCTAGAGTGCCGTGGCCTCAGTCTAGCTCACAGCAACCTCAAACTCCTGGGCTCAAGCGATCCTCCTGTCTCAGCCTCCTGAGTAGCTGGGACTATAGGCACGCACGCACCACCATGCCTGGCTAATTTTTTTTTTAAATATATATATACATATTTTTAGTTGTCTAGCTAATTTCTTCCTATTTTTTGAGTAGAGACGGGGTCTCACTCTTGCTCAGGCTGGTCTTGAACTCCTGAGTTCAAATCATCCACCTGCCTCAGCCTCCCAGAGTGCTAGGATTACAGGCCTGAGCCACCACGCCTGGCCAGGAAGCTGTTCTTAAAGTTAATTTCTTGTAATCCAAGTGGGTGTACCTGTGGTGTAGCTGTATTGACCCCTGATGTTTACCAATGCTTGTGTTTTACTAGGCTAGACCTGTCACCTGGTTTTACTTAGCTCCAATGGCAAGCCTGTTCCTGTGATCTTGCCCTCACCTAGAAGTGCTCCTGAAGTAGAGTCTCAAAAATCTGGAATGAATAGCTGTCTGCTCAAGAACATTTTAAAGTAAAGATGGTTGGGCACTAAAGTGGGAAAAGGGTGGGGGCCCCAGAGTCTGTGGGGGTGGGAAGAGGGCTAATCACTGCCTCAGCAGAAACATAAGGAATAGTCCCTGAGGTCAGTTTTAGGAAGAAAGAAACCAATGACCTAAATTTCCTTTTATTAAAGAGACACCCGAGCATGTTCCCTGATTCTCTTCACTGTCTAGCCTGGGGAGTAGGGGGTGGGGAAGGTGTTAACGACACTGATTCCTAATTCTGATTCACGGAGGTCTAGTGTGGACCTCTTACACCTGTCCAGAGAGTTTACTGTGTTAACCTCATCCCTGTATCATGAGCCAGGCAAATGGGATGGGCAGGTTTACAGGAGGTAGAACAAGGCATGGCCTGGAGAGTGTCTCCATTCAGAAATGGAGGTTGCTGAAGGGAGGGGTATTTAGAAAGAGGCCCCAGCCCTAGCACATCAGCTGTGGGGAGAGGCCGCCTCCTCTGATGGGCTCTCGATGCTGCCACTCTGCTCCTGGTCTGGCACATCCTCCTTCTTCTGCTCCAATTTGAAGTTCTGTGAACAAGGTTTCAGGTGAGGGTTGGCCCTGCATTTGCCCAATTATATCCCTGATACATGTAGGGGTGGCAAATGCAGGCAAAAGCTACTACACTGGGTTATAGTCCATTATTTCTGAAGAGAGGTCCTGTTTTTTCTATCCCATCTGAAACATGGACCTGACCTACCTCAAGCTCCTGCAAAACCTCGTCCATGAAATCCTGGGAGTTCTGTTTGTAAGACACAGCTAATCGAATTGCATCATTGAAGAGCTGGGGGATAAAGCAGAGATGGTGGATAGGAGTCCTGGACTCTACCTGGCTGCACCCATGGGCCCCACCACGAGTCCGTATAATACTCCACCTCCGAAATCAGCAAGCTCACCCCTCAATTCACCTTCTTTCCATCACCCTGACCCCATATATGGTCAATGGACTTTGGCCACATCAAGCACTGGCCCATCACCCTCTCCCCTCCCTGCTGCAAACATCCCCTCACTGTCCCTGTTCTCTCCAACATACCTGTAGGCAATCCTTCTCTTCATAGCTTCCCTGGTAACTGAAACACCTAGTGACCCAACCTCACTACATGACCTCTGCAGTCTATCGTACCTTCACGACATTGGTACCATCAGCAGCTGAGACAAAGTACAGGGGCAGGGAGAACTTCCTGGCAAAACTGAAGCTTTTTTGGGTCACCTTTATGTCTGCTGTAGAAAAAAGACAGGAAATTGGCCTGTCCATCAAAGGAAAGAGAGAGGGGTTTGGAAGGTGAGTCACTGGAGGCTCCCATTCCAAAAAGTGGGATAGGCAGGGATGATCAAGGAACATGTCCTAGAGAGTTCAATAAATACGGATCTGTGTCCTGGGAGGAGGGCAGATTGGCATCTTTGCAAGGAAAGGAGCAATGATCATTGAGGGTTGCCCCCCTCCCAGGAGAGGAGGAGGAAATGTGGGTTGGTGGGTCCCCCATGAGTTGCTGACACACAGGTACAAGGATGACCCCACCATCAATTTTATTGGCCACTACGATGCACGGGATCTCTGGCCTGAATTCCCGAAGCTCTGTATACCAGGTGCTCAGGTTCTTATAGGTGACTTTCCTCTGTACATCGAACACCTGCAAAAGGCAAAGGAAGGAAGATAGCTCAGGTATGTCAGTGTCTGTATTCTATCTCCAGGTGACCCACATACCTAAGCAGGCGAGATGTCAGTGTCTGTATTCTATCTCCAGGTGACCCACATACCTAAGCAGGTGAGCATGGGCACGTGCCAGTCTTGGGGACTCAGACACATGCTCTGAATTGCAGTCCCTCTCACCACAGAGGCTGTGCCTGCCCTTCTCAGGGAAGCAGCGCCCTGGAACCTCCAGATACAAAAGTGTTTTTAAAAATCTTATTCCTTTTTTGTTATCTTGTCATCTAATCTTATTTACCTACTTGAACAACTATAAATAAAATCAACTTAATGATCAATATAATCTGTTAAAAATTGTCAAACTTTTTTTTTATTCTTATTTTTGCTTAAATTGGTCTAAAACTCCTTTGTAATAAATACCAATATTTCTAGAGTTTTCCTTTTTTTTTTGAGACAGAGTCTAACTCTGTTGCCTGGGCTAAAGTGCTGTGGCATCAGCCTAGCTCGCAGCAACCTCAAAGTCCTGGGCTAAAGTGATCCTTCTGCCACAGCCTCCCGAGTAGGTGGGACTACAGGCATGCGCCACCATGCCTGGCTAATTTTTCTATTTTTGGTAGAGTCGGGGTCTCACTCTTGCTCAGGCTGGTCTCGAAATCCTGAGCTCAAACGATCCTCCCACCTCGGCCTCCAGGAGTGCTAGGATTACACGCGTGAGCCACCATGCCTGGCCTCTAGAGTTTTCCTTTAGTTACTATTGATTTACTTTTAATTTTAAGCTTTTGTTAATCTTATGTTCATTCTTTAAACTTCCAAAAATTTTATCTTTTATTTGTAGCCTACAATTTTATCTTTTTATAATTTGATGTTTTTACCTATTTTAAATCATCAGCAAGAAGCATGAGCACTGCAAACCAGCTCTAAGGGTAGGACTCTTGAGACACTCCTGAGTTGCTGCTGCAGGGATCACAAAAGCAGCCCTCCAGAATAGATTCACAGGTGCAAACCGTCCTAGTACAATAAGATTTTGGACAACAGCCCCATAACTCCTGGAACGGCTGACTTCAAAATCACCTAGCCCTTTGTGCGAGCAACATGGTTCCAGCTCAGGCCTGGAGGCTTGCCCCGCATGGCAGTGGGTGGTGGGTCACCAGCTATCACCTCGAAAGGCAACAGGAAATCTGCAATTTATTCCATGGTACTCACCAGGCCCAATTTCAACAATACATTGCCTTGAATTCCCAGTGAAGACTTCGGATAAAGCCTGCTTGTAATGAAACTTGTAGGCACCTTCTGTCCAGGCCTGGTTTCCTGAGCATCCTTTTTGCATTTTGGAGAGGGGAAGGAGCTGGCTAGAACGAGGAGCATCCCTGCCTCAAGGTTTCATGGTGGGGGTGGAGTCCTGACTCCCTCTGTGACCATCAGCTCCCCAGTGGTCGGGTGAGGGCTTTCCACCTGCCAGGCCCTGGGCAGCAGACGGGGCTGGTGGCAGGCACCTGCAAGTACAGGGATGCTGGCAGGGGAGATGTCCCCAGTCCTCAGAAGAGGGTCTGAGGGGAACCAATGGAGATGCATCAAAGGCAGGAGGAAGTTACTCTGAGATAAGAGGTGAGTTCAAAATACCCCATGCCAGAGCAGGAGTGAAACTGAACAGCTAGGATGAACCTTCTCAGTTCTTGAGGGTCAGACTTCTGCACCACACTGCCCCCATGTGCCTTACCCCATCATCCTCTTTTGTGTAGTACCCTTACAGTTATTAATATCAAAATTTTTGGAAATTTTCAAGGGAATTTGTGCTTAAGGGGCAGTGGCAGAAATCAGGTGATGAGCTCCTTCCTTTATTATCTGCAAAGGGTCAAGAGGAAAGAATCCTCAATGTCCTCACCACTGGTATCTGTACTTGTGCCGACCCACTGGTCAGCTCCTAGGGCAACACTTGTGTCTTTCCACCCTGGCACCTTGCACATGCACATCACACACAGAATTCATGTGCTAGAAGTGGTCAGAGTATTGTGGGCACACACAGGAAAGAGGAATTTTAATGAAAAACATCAGAGGAGGCTGCATGGAGTGGATGGCAAAGAGCAAGGCCTGGGTGAGCAGAGTTTCAAGTGAAGGGTGTGACCATGGGAGGGGCTGAGGGAAAAGCAGGAAGGATATGCAGAGGAGCAGGGAACAGTGAGCAGAACAGGCCAGCTCCTCCTCTGTTGTTGCTCCTCAAAGACGAAAGGACCTTTGCTTAGCTGTGCATCCTTCAGTGCCAAGGTCGAGGCCACACGTGCTGTGGACAATCACTAGGTGGGAGGTAAGGCTGGAAGTGTGGGTGGAATCTAAATGCTGTGGGGTGCCATGGCAGATTTTATATACCAACGCTGGCAAATCATCCACCCCACATGCTCTTCTTATCATGTGAGTGGCCCCCCACTGAGAGGTGTTATCTGTTTCTCACCTTTGTGACTAGGGCCAGAGTGAGGCCATGTAACTTCCAGGGCACGGCCATGAAAGGAAATACAACTCCTACCTGGTTCTCTGTGGGTGTTTTGTGTTAGGATCTGGCTGCCACTCTGAGAGCAAGCCCAAATCAGCCCACACGACCTACTGCATAGAGACACATGGCACAGAACCGCTGATGTCCCAGCCAGCTGCAGTGTGTGTGGAGATGCCTCAGCTGGTTCCAGCCTGGGATCCAGCCTTGGGTCTACTCTGCTGAGAACTCAGACATTATGGATTCCTGACTCATCAGAAAATGGCTGTTTAGTGTCACCAAGTTTTGGCGTTCATATTAAAGCAGGATCTTGAATGCTGTTTGAAGAAGTTTGAGTGACTGGAGTTTTTACTTAGTGACAATTGCTAGGGTTCGTAATTCAGAAAACCGGGCTATTACTTCATGCATTACAGATGGCTGATAATCATGAAAATGTCTGTAAGTGAACTAAAAAAAAAAAAAAAAAAAAAGGCATGCTCCTTTCAGCATATAAAAGTGGTGGCCTGAAAACCAAGCCAGGGAATGCATGTGTAGGAACTTCTGAAGGATTCCCTTCTGCTTTCTTGCCTTTCCCACAGCTGTGTTTCAGGTACTCTTGTGGCACTTACTACACACTGGCCACTGGGGTAAAACCTTGAGGACTGTGTCCCAGAAAGCACATGAGAGGCTGGGAGGGAAAGTTCCCTGGAACTGCTGGGTCCACTCAGCGTCAGCTCTGCCTCTGGAGAAAAGCTGCAGGCACGGGTCGAGGGAGGCTCTGAGAGCTTCTCTGAGAGGGTGGGCTCCATCAGGGAAGGACTGTGGCCCTGTCTCAGCCACGTTTGCCTCCTGGATGCTGTACCTGATATTGAAGCCCTGAGCTTGCTGATCCCTCTGGTACATTAGTTCTTTACCTTTCCCTCACCCATCCCCATCAGAAGAGAGCTCACCTGCTCCATTTTCACTTAGAAGCTCTGGAGAGCATGTATGGTTTGAAGCTTCCCTGGGCGGCCCTGATCCCTTCTCATAGCACCTAGGTATGGTTGGAAGGGCTCAGGGCTGCCAGGCCCCTCACACCTCAGACCAAACTTGCCCACCACCTCTGTGCACCGCCCACCTGGTCTCGTACCATGATGCAGGCATGAGCCTTGTGGTAGTAGGAGGCATGCATGCTCTGGAACCGCTCCTGGCCAGCCGTGTCCCAAAAGTCTGCAACGAGAACACAGCTCTGACTGCCCGATGGGGGCTGGAGGGCAGAGAGACATACATGCCCTGACCATTTCTGTGCAGCTACAACACACATGTGGCACAAACCACAGCGCATGTCTGTGTGTGGAGAGCACAGGGAGGAATGGAGACCACACAGGTCCACATGTGTGTCCTGTAGACACAGTACACCTGGGTGTGCTTTGAGAGGTGTGTGTGCACCAGTGTGCAAGGGAGGACATGAGACAGGGACCAGGAAGAAGGACAATACAGAGAGGAAGCCTCAGGAGGAAAAGGTAGGTTCCTCTCATTCCCACACATAAGATGCAGGCCCCCCAAGGTCAAAACTAAGCTGACTTCCCATGTGTGCTGACCACAGATGGTAGACACAGTCAGGCAGGCTGAGTGGCCTGGCCAAGGAGAAGGTCAAAACCTTGTGTGGAGATAATGTTTTGACCACATTTGTTATTTCTTTACACTGGCTGAATGAGAACCCCTGAAACTAGGAAAGCTACTGCCTTGTCAAAGGCCTCTCTGTTCCTCTTCCCTCTGGTAGGCACAGCCTACTGACTTCTGCTTTTCTGAACCTCCTGACTCTTGGGGTTCTCCTGATCACCCCTCAATCCCACCTAGGGTCTCATTTCTTCCCCGACTCTCTCCCATGGACCTTTTCCCATCTCCCCTCCTCTCCCACTTCCTCCCCCTTGAGGGTCACCATGGCCTGGCCCCATGATGCTCACCCACAAGAATCGTCTTGCCATCTACTGTGGCTGTGTGCTTATACAGGGTCAGGGCATACGTGGACAGCTGCTGTGGCTGACTGCATTGAGGTTAGGGAGCAAAAGTCAATAAAAGGGGAGGTAAGGAAGAAGTGGGCAGCAGGGGTGTTTGGTGTGATGAAATGGATCCTCTCCTTCCTTTTCTTTTTGTAGTTATTTAGATTTTAAATGAAATGAATGCTGTAGACAGAGGATCAGCTTCAAATATCACTGCATAAGCTCCATGGAAGGGTGGCAGGGGGGAACTTGGAGTGAGTCCTGGCCATCTAAGTCTGAGGTAAAAGAATATTACAAAGGAGGTGTCATGAACAGCATCATATAGTTGGAAATGTTAACTGTGGATGCTCCAGCTCCTTCACGGATGGCGCTCTTGCAGGCTAGAAAGCAAACTCTAACCCTAGATAGCAATATCATCATTCTGGAGAAAAAAGCTCCTACAAACCAGATAACTGACAAGCAGTTTATAAAGTATAGTTTGCCTGTGTATGAAACCCTGACAAAAGCCTGGAGGAATGATGCCCACCGAAGCTGCAAGATGCCAGATGGCTTAACTAGCAAGGCTGAGATGATGCTGGTGTGCCGGGTGCACAGGATCACTTGGTATAAGGTGGGGCAAGATCTACTCAGATCCTATGGTGACTGCCATCAGCCTTGGGGTGCTGGGCCTAGGGCAGGGAGCAATAGGGTCCAGGGGCTCTTCTTACTTACGGTTCTCAGTGGATCTACTGGGGAAGCCTTTTAAAAACCTCCCAGTTGCTGGGAGGAACTCACTCCAAACTTGCACAACGTAACAATTCATGGGATGAAGGAGGGACTGGCACCTCATACTTTACCAACTTCATTTATATCAGAGATTTTTTTTTTTTTTGAGACAGAGTCTCACTCTGTTGCCCGGGCTAGAGTGCTATGGCATCAGCCTAGCTCACAGCAACCTCAAACTCCTGGGCTCAAGCGATCCTCCTGCCTCAGCCTCCCGAGTAGCTGGGACTACAGGCATGCGCCACCATGCCCGGCTGATTTTTTTCTATATATTTTAGTTGGCCCATTAATTTCTTTCTATTTATAGTAGAGACGGGGTCTCACTCTTGCTCAGGCTGGTCTCGAACTCCTGACCTTGAGCAATCCACCTGCCTCAGCCTCCCAGAGTGCTAGGATTACAGGCGTAAGCCACCACGCCCGGCCTATATCAGAGATTTTTTAAATATTAGGAGGCCCAAGCTTTGAGGTTAGAGAGGCTAAGTGACTTGCCCCAGATCAGAAGCTACTAAGGAGGAGGAAGTGGAGTTTGAACATAGGTGCTGTGATCATGTGATCCAGATCAGGTGCTGTTAGCTATTCTACTGCCTTCCTAATATAAAACAAATCCAAACATGAGTAAGCTCCAAAATGTACAGCACTAATGTGTGATGTTACGTGGGTCAATTGGCGAGAAACCAGTGTGAACGATACGTGTATATTCACTTATCCATCCCTGCCTGGACAGCTGGTGCAAACAGGTGGGCAGTAGGGTAGAGATACATGAGTGTGGGAAGACCCCAGGAACAAGGAGCACCCGAGGAACAAGAGGCATTTCAAATCTTGAAGGATACAATCCATCCATGAGAAATCTCTCCATGAGTCTGTAAGGAGAACATGCACAGTGGTCAGGTGGCGTCCCTATCTCCCCCTTCCCCCTAGTTTATCACCCCCAAGCTGACAACCTGGAAGCCACTCCTCTTCCCCATTCATTCCATAGCCCATTTTCAGGTCAAGCCTGGAAACTGGAATCTCCATTACCAACCCCTCATAACAAAACAGCTCACATCACTACGAGTCACAGACTAGCCCATGTGAAGCCCTCAGATCCGTTGTTTCCACCTCAGCACAATATTGCACATAAAATTATCCCCACTTTACGCACAGGACAACTGAGGCCAGGAAGGCTATGCCTTGTACTCAAAAGCCATTTCCCCCAAATTCTGCAGATCCCTCGGGGCTTTGCTCAAATGTCACCCAAGCAGTGAGACCATCCTCGGCAACCATGCACTGCACATAACACCAGCTGAAATGTTAAGTATTTTACTTATTTGCTGTCTTTCTCTCTCTATTTAAATGGAATGTCCATGAGAGCCGGTTTTGAATTTGTAGTTCACTGCTGCAACCCCAGTGACTAGGACAGAGCCAAAGGTACAGCACTGCTCACTTGGTATTTGAATGGATGAATGTGAACAGTTAATAAGCCAGATTTAGTACATATCCCTGAATCCAATGAGAGAAACACATCCTTTTCTGGCTTTCATAACCAATGATCACCAATTAGACCATATAGTAAATCCAAAAAAAAAAAAAAAATACCCTCCCCTCAAAAGATGTCAGATCATATCCTCTCACCATAATGCAATTAAGTTATAAATAGAAAATCCAAACTGAATTTCAACAACCCTATATTATAAAATTAAGAGATAATCAAACATATAAAACCACTTACAAATATCTTATAGGTTAGAAATCACAAAGGATACTTAAGAAATATTCAAGATTGAAAAACATAAAAGTTCCATATAGTAATTAATTTCTGCTTATGGCAAAATGTTGTAATGTACTTTTCCTACTCCCCTCAGGACAATTAAAACCTCTACACAACATAGAAATCAAATATATGAATCTGGAAAATAGAAGGCAGATGGGCTAGGGATCAAGGCACCAAGGAACAACACAGTGTTAAGTTCCCTGGGCTTTCTTTGTGCCTCATACATCCCAGATCTGGGGCTGAAGATACACCAATGGGCACAGACGAAAGAACCCCACCAAAACACCAACAGACTGCTCTCTCCAACCAGAGGAACAGGCAAGGGTGAGCGCTGTGAGACAGAAAACATTCAGACTACAACCACCATCCAAACATCATGGAAAAATTGTAGCCCCATCTATAAAGGCCAAGGCTACAACAAGGCACCCCAACAACACTCCCCCGCAGGGTTGGTGTCACAGAAGACCGACCAGAGCCAAAACTTTCATTGCTATCAGACAGTAACGAGGCCCCCACCCGGTATCAACAGAGCCTGGACTGCATCCCCACTGACAGTAATGAGGACGGTGGGTATGGGCGGGTGTCATCCCTGCTGAAGTGGTGCCACAAGAAGCCAGCTAAACATGGCCAGGCATGGTGGTTCACACCTGTAATCCTAGCACCTTAGGAGGCTGAGGCCGGAGAATCGCTTGAGGCCAGGAGTTTGAGACCAGCCTGAGTAAGACCTCAACTGTACAAAAAAAAAAAAAAGGAAAAGAAAAAAGCCAGCTAAACAGAAGGTTTGAGTAAGAGTCAGAGGCTCATAATATGATACTCAAAATGTCCAAGTTTCAATAGACAATCATTTGCCATACCAAGAACCAGGAAGATCTCAAGCTGAGTGAAAAAGGCAAATCAACAGACTTCTAGAGATGACACAGATGTTACAATTATCTGACAAAGCTCTTAGAGCAGCTGTCATAAAAATGCTGCACTGAGAAACTACAGATGCGCCTGAAACAAATGAAAACATAGACAGTCTCAGCAAAGAAATACAGAGTTTCAGCAAAGAGACCATTTTTCAGCTAAGAAATAGAAGATATAAAGAAGAACCCAATGGAATTTTTAAAACATCTGAAAATACGATAATGAAAATGAAATATTTACTGAATGGGCTGATGGTAGGATGGAGAGGACAGAGGAAGGAATCACTGAACTTCAGAACAGAACAAAAGAAATTACCTGCCATGAACAAGAGTAAGAAAAGAAACTGGCAAAAAATAAACAGAGCCTTGGGGACCTGTGGAAAAAACATCTTTAATTTGACAAAAGACAAACCTATACGGTCAAGAAGCTGAGCAAAAGTCAAACAAGAAGGCCAACTGTGGTGGCTCATGCCTATAATCCTAGCAACTTGGGAGGCCTAGGTGGGAGGATTGCTTGAGACCAGGAGTTTGAGACCAGCCTGGGCAACATAATGAGACCTCATCTCTATAAAAACCAAAAAAAAAAAAAAAAAAAAAAATTAGCCAGGCATGGTGCTGCATGCCTGTAGTTCTAAGTACTCAGAAGGCTGAGGCAGGAGGATTGTGTGAGCCCAGGAATCTGAGTTTGCTGTGAGCTATGATCACGTCATTGCACGAGCAACAGAGTGAGACCCTGTGTTAAAAACAAAATGCAAAAAGAAACAAAAAAAAAAAAAAAAGAGAGAGAGGAAAAAAGTCAAATACAATAAATCCAAGGAAATCCATACCAAGACATAGCATAGTCAAACTCATGAAATCTACAGACAAAGACAGCATTGGGAGAGAAGCAACATCGCACCTACAGTGTAAAACCCAACTGAACGACAGAGGATTTCTCCTCAGAAACCATGGAGGCCACAGGAAGTGGCATATATTCTCAAGTACTAAAAAAAAAGAACTGTCAACCCAGAACGCTACATCCAGTGAAAATACCTCTTGAGACTGAAGGGGAAATCAAGACTTTCTCATATGAAAGAAAATGAAGAGAATCTGTTTCTAGCAGACCTACCCTAAAAGAATGGCTAAAGGAAGTTCTTGAGACAGAAAGGAAACAATAAAAGAAGAAATCTTGGAATATCAAGAAGGAAGAACATGGTAAGGAAAAATATTCGTAAACACAGTAGAATGTCTCTTCTTCTTTAAAATTTTAAAATTATTTTTCATGGTTAAAGCAAAAATTAGAACACTGTCTGATGGAGTTCTCAACACACGTAGAAGAAATATTTAAGACAATGCAACGGCAAGGTAAAGGAGATAAGGTGTCTACACTTTAACCAGTGTCAACACCACTAGACTGAGAAGTTTCTGTAAATAACTTAATACCTAGAAAAACCACCATAAGAGCTACACAAAGAGACACAGTCAATAGTACTATAGATTAATCAAAATAGAATTTAAAAAGTGTTTTACCCATAGGAAGGCAGAAAAAGAACCATCAAAATGGAAAACCTAAAACAAAACCTAAAAGGGCACACTTAAACTCTAACAAATCAATAATTACAGTTGATTCTCATTCTTGACAGTTATGTTCTATAACTTCTCTACAAACAGAATCAGTGAACACTGAACTGTTGCTCCTATGGGAAATATAGGGTTAGGTTCCTGTGAGCCTCTGGTTTCAACTTTTTCATCAATCAATCAATATATAACCTTGTTTTATGTATGTTTCTGTTAAAATACACCTTATTTAATATATACAAGGGGTTTTAAAAGTTCATGAAAAAATTGAATTAACAGATAAAAATTAAAGAAAAAAACCCACTTTATTTCTCAACATTGTCTCCATCAAGATCAAGACACGTTTGTAAGCAATGATACATTTAGTTTATCCCTAAAGAACTGAGGGTCCCCAGAATTCAACCATGTCAATGTAGACTTTTTATATGTTATTAACTGATGAAAAATGGGTGTCCTTCAAAGATTTCTTAGGATTACGAAACAAAAAGAACTCAGAAAGACTGCAAGGTGGATGCTTAATGATTTCCCATTGAAACTCTTGTAAAATTACCCTTGTTTGATGAGAGCAATGAGCAGCAGAATTGTTGTGGTGGAGAAGACCTCCCCAGTGAAGCGTTCTTGTGTGTTTTCCTGCTAAAGCTTTGGCTAACTTTTTCAAAACACTCTCATAAACAGATGGTATTGCTCTTTGGCCCTCCAGAAAGTGAATAAGCAAAAGGCATTGAGCCTCTCAAAAAAACTGTTGCCCTGACCTTTGCTCTTGACTGGTCTATTTTTACTTTGGCTGGACTACTTCCAACTCTTGGTAGCCATTGCTTTGACTATGTTCTGTCTTCAGGATTGTACTGGTAAAGCCATGTTCCAGCTCCTGTTACAATTCTTTGAGAAAAGTGTCAAGATCTTGATCCTACTTGTTTAAGATTTCCACTGAAAGCTCTGCTGTTGTCTGCAGCTGATCTGGGTGCAACACTTTTGGCACCCAAGTGGAAAGTTTACTCAACTGTAAATTTTCAGTCAGAATTGTGTAAACTGAACCAATTGAGATGGTTATGGTATTAGCTATTGCTTCTGCTGTTAATTGTTGGTCCTCTTCAATTAGGACACAAACAAGATTAATTCTTTCCTTGCAAATAGATGTGGAAGGTCTGCCGTTGTCGGCTTCATCTTCAACATCATCTTGTCCCTTACCCATTTGTAAACTATTAATTTCTTTGGGGCACTGTCCCACAAACTTTTCATAAAGCGTCAGTGATTTCATCCTCCTTCCACCCAAGCTTCACCCTAAATTTGATTTTTATTGTTTCAATTTTAGCAGAATTCATATTTCTTTGATAAGATCTCTTTTCAAACTGATGTCTTATCCTTCTTAGTGCCTCAAATTAGATCCTGTTCAGACATGTTGTAACAAGTTAGTTGTATAAATTTATTTTGGTGCAACAAATTTTTCAGATCCACACATTACTTTTTCATAATATGCATTTTCCATGAACTTTTTAAGACCCCTCATATTGTAGACTCATTGTCATTGACCTCATGGTCAACACACTGTAACTCATACCTAAATACAGCTTATCTAATACACATAGTTCTCACAGTCTTCTACAAACAACTCTACACAAAACTCTACTGGCAACTTAGACAAAATGGGCCAATTCCTTAAAAAGGCGAACTACCAAAACTCATCCAATATGAAAAAGACCTAATGAGATTTATATCATAATTAAAGAATACCCTCCCCAAACTCTTCAGGCCAGCATGTTTTCAAGGGAGAATTTTACCAAACATTTACAGAAAAATTAATATCAATTTTACACAATCTCTTCCAGAAAAATAAAAGAGGAGGAAATACTTCCCAATTCATTTTATGAGGCCAGTTAATCCTGATAGTAAAACCAAAGACAGGCCAGGCACGGTGCCTGTAATCCTAGCACTCTGGGAGGCTGAGGCAGGTGGATCGTTTGAGCTCAGGAATTTGAGAGCAGCCTGAGCAAGAGCGAGACCCCATCTCTACTAAAAAAAAAAAAAAATAGAAAGAAATCAGCTGGACAACTAAAAAAAAAAAAAAAAAATATATATATATATATATGTATGTATGTATATATATAAACTAGCTGGGCATGGTGTCACATGCCTGTAGTCCCGGCTACTTGGGAAGCTGAGGCAGGAGGATCGCTTGAGCCCAAGAGTTTGAGGTTGCTGTGAGGTAGGCTGATGCCACAGCACTCTAGCCTGGGCAATAGAGTGAGACTCTGTCTCAAAAAAAAAAAAAAAAAAAAAAGACAAATAGATGGAAAGACATCTGTATCCATGAATTTGAAGACTTAATATTATCAGATAGATAACACTACCCAAAGCAATCTACACAGTCAATGCAATTCTATCAAAATCCCAATGGCTTTTTTTGGTTGAAATAGAAAAACGTATTGTAAGAATTCATTTGGAATGTCAAGGGACCCCAAGTAGCCCAAAAACTTTTGAAAAAGAACAAAGTTAGAAGACTCATGCTTCCTGATATCAAAACTTTCTACAAAGCTACAGGAATTAAAACAGTATGGTCCTGGCCTAAGGAAGGACATAAAGACCAACAGAATACAGAGCCCAGAAATGAATCCTCCCATATAGGGTCAATTGATCTTTGACAAGGGTGCCAAGATCATTCAATGGGGAAAAGGAGAGTCTCTTCAACAAATGGAGCTCAGAAAACTGGATACCCACATGTATAAGAACGAAGAGTGATCTTTACCTTACACCAGATAAAAATGTTAACTCGACATAGATTGAAGGGCCAAACACAGTGGTTCACACCTGTAATCCTAGCACTCTGGGAAGCCAAGGTGGGAGGATCACTTGAGGTCAGGAGTTCAAGACCAGCCTGAGCAAGAATGAGACCCTGTCTCTACCAAAAATAGAAAAATTAGCTGGGTGCAGTTGAAAGCACCTGTAGTCCCAGCTACTCAGGAGGCTGAGGCAAGAGGATTGCTTGAGCCCAAGAATTTGCGATTGTAATGAGCTATGATGATGCCATTGTACTCTACCCAGTGCAACAGAGTGAGACTATGTCTCAACTAAACATAACTAAAACTGTAAAACTCTTAGAAGAAAATATATGAGAAAATCTTCATGACTTTGAATTTAAAATAATTCCTTAAATATGACACCAAAAGCACAGGAAGAGAAAAAAAGGTAAGTTAGACTTCCTCGAAATTTCAAACTTGTATACATCAAAGGACACTATCAAGAAAGTGACAAAGCCAACCCACAGGATGGGAGAAAAACTCCTAACTGAGTTAGATTCACAGGTTAGATGAAAGTGGCATAAAATTGAGTCCAAAGAAATTAAACAAGAGAAATAAATGAAAAGACCATGAAACCTTGAACCAAGGTTTTCTCACCCACTCACTTTCCCTCAGACACACTGTTCCCATAATGGTGTTTGTATCTGGAATGTTTTACTTGAGATACTGCTAGGAGCTAGGAACTGGCCAGCCCCTAAATATTATGGCTGTGGAGGCCAATGTTACGGTAATCTTTGCTATCCTGTCAACTACTCATTCTTTTTTGATATAGTTTTACATGAGGTTTATAAAAGACTAGCATTAAACTTGGGGGTTGGGTAGCATGGAGTTGGCAGGCCACCAGGTGTATCACACCTGGCTATATCCTCCAAAAGCTCCATCAGTTATGTAGCTGACAGTCTGTTCTCCACTTGCCTGTCTTTCCTATTTTCTCTTTGTTGGCTTGAAATTGAGGTGGGGATAGAGGGGGTGTTATTTATTGGGCAGACTCCCCAGACTACAACAGCTACCCTCATTTTTATTGTATATGCATGTTGTTGAGGATGGTCAAAGCAACTGTAAAGCACTAAACTAGAGCTGCAGTGTGTGAGTGTGGGGTGGGGAAGAGAGTGAGAGAGAGAGAATATGCACTCATGAAGATGGCCTCAAAACCGGCAAAGCACCTAGAGAATTATTCATAGCTATCCAAGTCCAAGGATATGTTAATAAAAATGAAAGTAGAAAACAGGGTGAGGCTGGAGCACTTGGGAGGTAAGACTAAACCAGACCTCTAGGTGGGGGGCAAGTCTACACTCATCCTGTGAAGGCAGAAATGGACAATGTGCCTTCACCAGACCTAGACAGGTGAGAAATGGAGATAAGCACTGCAGAGTCTCCCTTCTACTCTCTAGGTGGAGAGTTCTACATCTGTGCTTCTAGGCACTGAATAAGCCAGTCTTCACAATGATTAGTCAATCATCACTTCTATCTTCTCAAGCTCAGTGAATCCCTCCAGAGAGCATCTTTATCACCTTTATTCAATGTCATCCAGTTGTGTGGTCACTTTCCTCTCATCATTCCCACTTCCCTGCCCTTGCAATCCCTCAGCCCACAGACCACGTACAGTATCTTCACCTGCTCCGTAGCTCATCCTGGAGCATTTCAGGACTTATGGAAATGCTCCAGTTCCTCAGTCCTATGACTTGTGCCCTCTCCAAGAACACACACAACTGCTGATGTGATTCCCCTCATGCGCGCCTGGGTTCCAGCCAAGACTACTCCCCCTCACCATCCCATGGAAGCTATGCTCCTCCGTGCCTCTGGAGGACTTTTCTAATGACCCAGACCCACTGCAGGCCTGGCCTTTCTTCCCTAATCTCCCAACATACTTGGACTTGCCCACTGCACTGTCTCCCAGGCAGATGATCTTCACGTTGTCATCAGCATCGTATTTCTCTTGATCCAGCTCATAGGGTTTGGTTCTGTCTCCTGCCATTGACTCCTACCTGTAGAGAGGGGTCCAGCCCAGAGGAAAGGGGTCTTGTCACTGTTTGGGAAGAGCAACAAGAGGCTGCTGTTAGAGATGGGAGGTTCCCTCAACCGAATCTATTTCTTCCTTTTCCTGCACAGGAGAGCCAATGTAAGAGGGGCCCCAGGACACACCCTTCTTCATTCACCACAAACTTGGCTGCTACGTGCTGAGCCTTGGGGTTGTAACCTTGTCCCCATGAGATCCTCTTAGAGTGCTTTCCCCTACATAATCTTCCCACTGTGGCTATGCTCAAGGCCATACCTTCTACTTCCACCTAGAGAGACGGTATTCTAAAGTCATGCTGAAACTTTACAAGTTCAACATATAAAAGTTTTCTCACTTGTGAAACAGGGACAAAAATCAGTACCCATGTCACTTGGTTGATATAAGACACTGTCTGCCAAAAAGCCTGAGCTCTCATCACTGACTACACAGACTACACAGCCAAAGATGCCTAACCCATGTTCCTGACCCTCTGCCCTCATGCCCCTTCCCTTCCCTTCATTTTCCATCGTACTGCAACCGGCACATGCCTCTCCCTCCCTCAACATGAGTATTCCCCGAACCCTCTTCTCCAGGGGTATTTCAACCTCTACTAGTTTCCAATACCTCCTAAATGCTGACAACGCCAAAATGAAAGCTGCACCCAGACTGCTTCCCTCCATGCCAGTCTAGTCCACCCCAAATGCTGCTCCTCACAGTCACCATCTGTACATCACCAGCCACCCAGTGCCAACATCTAAATGTAACATCATCTCTAGCTTTGTTCTACTCCCCTCACACCCAAATACTACTTTGCCAGCATTCCCAAGAATGTACCATAGTCCAGACTTTGAGTTAGCTGGCCACATAGAAATGATACGATGATAACATAGCAGCAATGACTGGACCTTACTGAGCATTCACCATGAGCAGACAGTGCATCGGGACCAGAGGATACGAGAAACAATGATGGCAGAGTCTACTGTGGCAAAAGCTATGACAGAGGTGTGCACACGGTAAGGGGTGGAAATGTCAACAAAGCGCCTGAGTTTCCCTGACTGGGTCACCGCACAGCTATTGCCTAGGCAGGGACCGAGCTTTGTTTACCGAGGTACACTCAGCCTCTAGCGCAATTCCCGGGAAGTGGCAGGTGCTTGGTAAGCACGGTAAGGGGTCTGCACCTTGCACCTCTCCCCTGTAGACGGAGCGAGTGTTTGAAGCCAAACCCAGCCAAATCGCTCCATACGCGAAGACTTTCAATAGCTGTCGCGGTCCTTGAGGTCCAGTGGGCAAGCTGTTTCACTAGACAAACACTCTGAGGCACCAACCACCGCCGCATGAACCCGCCGTCCCTCCCCCGACCGGGCCCTCCCTTCCGCCCAGGCCCCAAGCATCGCTGGGAGGGGCGGCTCCCGCACGCGGAGCTCGCTACCCAGGCGGATTCGTCCTCACATGCGGTCCCAGGCGACGGCTGCGGAGACCAGGGACGCCGCGGGTTACCCCGCCCGCGGCCAGCGGCCCCTCGGGCCCCGTGGCCCGCCTCGACCCTCGCCGCGTCTCGAGCCACGCCAGGCGGCACAGGCTCACGCGGCAGCGCACTCCGCTTCCGGCTCGGCCAGCGTCCTCGTGGCTGCTACGCAACCGCGCGAGGACCCCAGCAGGGCTGCCCGGACGAAGGCCTGAAAGACCCGCGGGCAGGCTGCCTATCGCGGTGCCTGGCCGGAAGGCGGCCAGTGAGAGCGCCTCTGGCCCCGGCTGGCTCGGGGCGGGCTCGGGCCCCAGGACGGAAGCAGGGTTCGCGCGGCCGCAGGCCTCGGGGAGTGGTGGGGGCCGGGCTGCAGGGGCTGAGGCTTGGGTCGGGGCCAGGGGAGGGCCGCGGGGCGTGGCCGCTGGCCCGGACGGAGTGCAGGGGCGGCACTTCAGGCGTGGGAGGCGAGCGAGCAGGAGCCTTCTGCGGTTTGTGCTTCTTGGGTGCGGCAAATCTGAGCAAACGTCTCGACCTGTCCGCGTTTGTTCGCCGGGAGCCGAGGCAGCGTGACTGAGCAGGAGTTGGGAGCGGAGGCCGGTCCTGTCCCGGCCCGTGGTGCTTCCGCTGACCCTCCAGCGAGCGCCGGCCTCCCCGGAGCTGACCTTCCAGTGGGACAGACAGATGCGAACCGCACGGCTGCAAAATGGCAGAGGAGTCCTCTGCAGGAAAATGCCCGAGGAGAGAAGGCTGACAGGGGCAGGGAGCTGAGCTCCAGTGAGTAATTGGGCGAAACCAGGCAAAGTCCTGTCGACAGAAAAGAACCCAAACTCTGTCCAGTAATCTAAAGAGGTTTATTCTGGGCCGAATACAGGCGATCATGGCCCGGAGAGCCACGTCCTAGAAGCCTTGAGCAAGTGGCCTCCCCGTGGTTGGATTACAGTTTGGTTTATACCTCTCAGGGAGACAGGAATTACACGTAGTCATGAATCAATACATGGAAGGCATACGTTGATTTGGCCCGAAAAGGCAGGACATCTCCAAGCGGGGATTACAGGTTATAGGAGGGTTTTAAACTCTCCTATAAAGAATCTTTAAGATTCTTTGATTTGTAGTTGGTTAAAGAAATGAAGGCTTGGAATATTTTAAGAAAGTCTGCTAATCATAGACAAACCAATGGACATATACGGAGACTCAAGTGATGTGTTAAGTAAATTCGTGGCCTGCAGGTGTGGTTTAACCTTTATCTTACATGGCTTTAGGCCTGTTAATGATTTTGTATCTTATTTTTACAAAGAATAACTGCAAAAGCGAAAGGGCTTAACTAGGCGTGTCTGGCAACTCAGCTTTACGGTTTGTGTGGTGGTGGTGGGGGGGGTGGGGGGAGTTACTTTGGCCAAGAGTGGGTCAACTGGGGTGCTTAAGACTTTATTTTACTTCACAGTCACTACACATGGGCTTTCTGGCCAAAAGTCCTTTTGTATCTGAAAGGCTCATGAGGCTGGAATGAAAGGGACAGTTATTCCAGGTGAGCCTAAAGAGGCACCAGGGCCACAGCATTCAAGACCTTGCAGCCCACACTGGGGGTTTTGTTTTTTATCGTGAGAGCAGAGTACTCCTTGAAGGGTTAAGGAAAGGGAGCCTGTGACTGGATTTGCACTTTTAGATCTGGGAGGAAGCTGCTGCAAAAATACAGGAGCAATGCTGGCCGGGGATGGCAGCAGTGAAGTTAGAGAACAATCTGAGAGCTATTTAGGAGTGTAGACGGAAAAATCCAAACTCTGAAATATTTGAAAGAAGTTTATTCTGAGCCAAATTTGAGGACCATGACTGGGAGCCACTCCCAAGAAACCTTGAGCAGGTGGACTCGATGTGGCTGGGTTACGGTTTGGTTTTATACATTTCAGGGAGACAGGGGTTACAGGTAAAGTCATAAATCAATATGTGGGAGGCAGACATTGGTTTGGCCCAAAAAGGTGGGACATCTCAAAGCAGGGGGGGAGAGGGGGCTTACAGGTTATAGGTGGGTTTAAAGATTCTTTGGCTTGTAATTGGTTGAAGACATGAAGCTTTGTCTAAAGGCTTGGAATGTTTTAACATAAGGAGCTGTTATCAGAGATAAGCCACGGACATAGATTTGTTGTGTAAATTGAGGACCTGCTGGTTTGTTTTGCATACCCTTAGGCCTGTCAGTGGCTCACAGAAGGACGTCTCCAAGAAGGGAGGGGGGCATGATGAGGCATGTCTGACCTCCTTCCTCCTGGCAAGCAATTTAGTTTTAGGATATTCCTTTGGCCACAAGGGGGTCCATTCAGTC
>CAUYRT010054761.1:0-19033 GCA_963574885.1 Lepilemur ruficaudatus
TTTTCTAGTTCTGTAAAGAATGAAGATGGTACTTTGATGGGGATTGCATTTATTCTGTAGATCACTTTAGGTAATATAGACATTTTAACAATATTGATTCTACGAATCCATGAACAAGGCAGATTTTTCCATCTTTTTACATCTTCTACAATTTCTTTTTGTAGTGTTTCGTAATTCTCCTTGTATAAGTCTTTCGTATCTTTTGTTAAATTTACTCCTAGATATTTAATTTTTTTGGAGGCTATAGTGAAAGGTATTGCGTTTTTTATTTGAGTTTCTGCTTGACTATTTTTGGCGTATATGAATGCCTCTGATTTGTGTCTATTGATTTTATAACCTGAGACTTTACCAAATTCATTTACCAAATCAAGGAGTCTCTTGGAAGAATCCATGGGGTTTTCTAGATATAATATATCATCAGCGAAGAGCAAGAGTTCGATCTTAAGCAAAAAGAACAAACTGGGAGGCATCAGTCTTCCTGACTTCAAGTTGTACTATAAAGCAATAATAATCAAATCAGTTTGGGATTGGCACAAGAACACACGCATATCTTTGGAACAGGACTGAGAATCCAGAGACAGTAAATTTTTGATTTTGAGATAATTTTAGGTTCATATGCAGCTGTAATAAACAATATATAGAAATCATTTACCTAGAGTTCGCAAATGGTAATATCTTACCAAATAATAGTGTCGTATCACAACCAGGGTATCGACATTGATACAGTAAAGATACCATTTCCATCATCATAAGGATCCCTCATGTTCCTTTTATACCCATATCCTCTTCCCCTCTGCCCTTTTCCCTTCCTAATCCCCCAAATGTCACCAATCTGTTCTGCATGTCTATATTTTTATCACTTCAAGAACATTGTATAAATGGGATCATGCAGTTTGTAACCCTTGGGGAATGGCTTTTTTCGCTCAGTGAGATTCTCTGGAGGCATCTAGGTGGTTGAGCATACCAATCGCGTGTGTTTTTTATTGTTGAGTAGTAGTCTGTGGTGTGGACTGCAGTTTGTTTATCTACCCTAAAGGACATCTGAGTTTTTTCCATTTTTTGGCTATTTGTCATGAAGCTGCTACAAATATTACTAGGATGGTTTCTGTATGAACATAAATTTTCATTTCTCTGGGTTAAATGTCCAAGACTAAAGGTGGGTTTAAATGAAGATTATTCCATTCCAAAGAACTTCTCCACACTTTTGGGAGAATTCTTCCATAAAGGTATTGCTCTCTGACTTCTCCTGAAGGTCTGATTCTCAGGACAGAGTTAAATAAGCAAAGAAAAAGTATTTGGTAGAGTCTCAGAAATAGTGGATGAAGAAACTTGTCAATGGGCAATCATTGTGCTTTAATTTCCTTAATCATGTCTTAGGTTGATAAGCTAAGGCAAGTTCAAGCAAAACTTCATGAAGCATGAATACATCCTTGGAGGTTTTGAGGTATGACAGATGCCAGCTGGATTATCTCAGAACTTTTGACTGCACCCATTAATAGTTATGCGAACACATTTGAAATTTCTTTATTATATGCTGCTTTTAAATACAATAGGTTAAAAAATGATTAAAACAAAATCTCCCAGGAATGCTCTTAAGTAGACCTGTGTGTAGGCTTGGTTTTATATTTTAAAGATCTTTTGCCCTCCTTTGGTTTTTCTGCAGGAAAGAATGACTCATTTTTTTCTAGAATTGAGAATAATTGAAGGCTGATAATGTTTTTGAGAAGCAATTTATTATAGTACATTATGAACCTTACTCTCCTACAGTTGAATCACACCGACATAGAATTTTAAAACACATCTGTATTTGAGCAGAGCACGTTCCTAAAAAGACCTGGGCAAGCTGATGATAAACTATGTAATATGCATCTACCTCCATAAAAACGATTTTATTGTAGGATTTCACACCCACCAAAAACAGAGTGGAAAGTTGTAACAATGTCCGGGAACCTAAGTGATACCCATAGCAGTATTATAACTTAATATTCATTGAGTACCAACAAGATAGCTGGTTCCTGTCCTCAGACAATCACCCTGTCTATCAAACTCTAGGATTGAAGTCTTTTGTCTCTTTATAAAAACAAAGCACAAGAAATTATCATTTGGGAATGGACCGAATGATTAAACAAAAGTTCAAAATTTAAATTAACTGAAGCACTGTGTCCTATATATACGTAGACAGTGAATAATTTTTTATTGTTTGATCTATTAATAGTTATGGACCATTTAAACTTAAAATTTCATTTAAGTTCACATTTATTTTATAAAGTTTGATAAACACTATGCAAAAATAGGTGGAAAAAGATACGAAGATAAGAGAGTGTGTGGTATTTGGGGCAATAATGAATGTCCAATGGGACTATCCTACAGATGTGCTACAGAAGTTATCAGCCTACTTTGGCTGCAGGTAACAGAAAACATGATTAACGGTGGCTTGAGTAGGGTTTGTCCTGCCTTTGCCCCCACCCACACAGAGTGAGAAGCATGAAAACAGACGCTGGCTGTCCTTGTTGCATTGCTCACAATGCTGTCAAAGATACAGGTCCTTTCTAGCTTTCTATTCTTCTACCTTCCTGCATGTGCCGGCTTCTCTTTTGAGAGAGGCTCCCCAGTTTTTAATATGGCTACCATGACACCAGGTATCACATGCATTCAGGAAGAAGAGGGAAGAGGGAAGGAAAGATTCCAATCACATGTGTTCCTCTTATCAGGAACTATTACTCCTAGTTGTAAAGAGGGGTGGAAAAATGTCCACTTGGTCAAGGGAAAGAACATTGCAACTATTGCCTTAGAATGATGGTTAATCACCTCCCAGAGATGAGCATGTCGCTGACCCATAGGGAGAAGTTCTGATAGCAGAAACCGTGCAGAGTAGTCATTCGTGGGCAGTTTATAAACTGTGTTCCACAGAGAAGGAGAAAAATTGAGTTGGTAGCAGAGTCTTCAAGGCTGTTTTGGTAGGTTTAAGAGTTTAGGCTTCATTAGCAAATAGGTAGCATTTCATATGAGTCTCCAGTTAGTGCACTGGGTGTGTCACTGCTGTAAACCATAGACTATTCCTAGGGTTTTAGACTACATTGTGCTTATGAAAATTTTTATGGTATTCTAGTTTTATGTCCTAGAAAAAATGCTTGCCAAATAGGCCTTACAGAGGCAGACTTTTGCAACCTATTCAGCAAAACAACCAGAAATAGTGGACCTATATATCCACCAGAAGTCAGATCTATCCTAGAGCAAGCAGCCTATATGTCTTCAAAATTTCATCAGGATTTGAGGTGGGAAGATAGAAGTATTCCCTACAACCTGGCCATGTAAACTCCCTCCAACCCATGCTCTTAAAGGATTTGTGAGTGCTCAGCCAACATGTACTTGGTGCCTTATGTCTAAATATGACATGAAAATAGCAATGAGATGCTTTTGGAATGCCATCTGATCTCTCATACACAGAATTTGCCTGTCTGTTCCACTATGTCACGCTTAAAGTGTCCATTTAATCAACTCTCTCTTAAAATGTATTTATCAGTATAATACCAATAATGTTTGGCCCAATATGGCAGATATTAGGAGGTCTGAAATATAATTTATAATATTTTGAAAAAGAAAAATAGTTCTTTCAAGAAAAGTGCTACACAGAAAGTCTCTGAGAGTTTAACCACCTATTTTCCCACTTAAGGAACGTGTATGTGGATGGGCACATATCACCGCTTTGGTGGTGAAGTTGCTTCTATCTTTTTGGGGATCATTTGGTGTTATTAATAATTTTTAGTGGTTATGTAAATTGGTTAAAGCTTTGATTATTTGGAGGCTTGTTTCCTTGTTGTTGATTTTAATTACTTTGTGATACATTCTAGATCTTCATAAGAAATAGGACACCACTGGCATCAGTTGGTACAACCTATAGTCTGTGGTGGTTTCCTTATTTACAAACAAAAGGATGTAGGGGTGTATACGGAACAATTCAGAGGCACGCTCAGGAAAGAAGGGGAGATCTTATGCCTTGACTTGTTTCTGGTATGCCCTGCTCCTTTCCTGTGGGAAAGCATGAAAATGTGGTGATTCATTAAGACATGTTAAGCAGGAAGCAGTGTCCCATGGCCATTTCACATCTAGAAGCAAAATTGTCTAACTGCTGCTAAGACAGATCTAATCAGCAGGAACCAAGGCTGGAGGCAGTGACAGATAAATAGAGGGACAAATACTGGAGATATTGTTATTAAAAACATCTGGTGATTTTTAACTGACCTTAGAGCCTGAAATATAAGCATTTTGTCAGGACTCCTAGTGTTGCTCTGATACACACACTAGAAATTAAGAACTTTTATGTTAGGGGTCAGTTAAGGTAGCGTAGGTCCAGAATGAATACTTTTGGAGCACTCACACCAGGATCTACCTGTAATGATTGTGGCTGTAGATGAATTCTGTCGGTTACCTCAAAATCTCTGCATAATTTCATCCATAATAACTTTATTTCTTACATTGAGATTTTTCTCTAGTATTATGTATTTTTTTAACATTTTGTTTCTGTGGTATGCTGATCACTCACTTCAATTTTCTGTGGATTGCTTAAAATTTTAAACATAGATGTGTTTTTATGACTAAGGTGGCTGCAGTTGGGTGGTTAGATCCAAAGGAGAACAAGATCACAGGGAGCGCCGTTACGTGTCGTGGGGCAGGACCGAGTAGAAGGTCCCTTCTTCCCTCCACCCTTCCTTCCTTCCTAGATAGCTCGCATCTCCTCTTTGCGTAGGCATTTTTTGGAACTGTTTATGCCCCTGGAATCATACAATATTTGACAAAAGAAAAAACAAAAGATAGGGAGACTCATAGCTGTACGGTTATTAATAGAACTTCCCACTTTTGACTTAACGCACTTTCCAATACCAGGTGCTAGGTGACAAAATAAAACAACACAACATTGTTTTACTGGCATGTGTAGTTTCAGAAAGTCTTCAGTTGAATCACAGAATGTTATCTAGGCAATTAAGAATATTTTGTCTATGAAAGAACAACATTGACATGTGTTCTTTATCTTGTGACTAGTTTAATGGTTCTACGCAAAGAATAGCTCTGTGATGATACTTCTGCTATTTACTGCTGCACCAATTAAGCTGCTTCTGTTCGAAGAGCACTGGATTCTTTATGAAGGGTGTTGACCCAGTAGAGTTACATAATAAACATAATAAATCATTTTAAATCACCTCCCCATTCGAATAGGTCCATCTTCTCAAAGCCCTGCAAAGGAATCAGTGCTTGCTGTGGTGGGAGAGGAGGTGGGAAGAGCCTCCTAAGGAATGATGTGTTGCAGAGAAACTTTGCTCTTGAGTCTCGACTCCAGGCCTCCTTTACAGCAAAAAAAAAAAAAAAAAAAAAAAAAAGGAGAGAAACACTTTGCTTACAGATGGAAGAGTCTTGGATTAGGATTTCATAGTGCTGTTGAGTGTTCCACCTGGAATAATGAATGTGAACTGTACATTCAGGGTAAAAATAACATCAGTTCTGAGACTCTCTAAGTTGCTTGACATGACATGTTCTAACTTATACTTTAAGCTTGTCTGCTTGCAAATATCTCTTAAATAGCAAAGCTATATATAAACGAGCCCATTTATTTTGGATGACTGGTTACGGGAGTAATGCATGCCATGTCCATCATCTTATAGGTCTGATTTAGCTGGACTGAAATGATGTTATTTTTTTTTTAATGATGGGATTAACCCCATCAGTTGTGGAGGTGTAGGCATTCTTCAGCTTCCAGAGCCCTCAGAGCTCTCTCCTATTTTGTGTGTAGGGGAGTTCAGACTCGGATTCACAGGAAAACAAACACCGGATCTAGTTTGCTTTAGATTATTATCTGCTAGCTAATGTGCTTGAAGATCTGGCTGAAAGAGTTGAGGGGTCCTATATGCAGAGGGGTGGGTTGTTTTGGCTGCCACAGGCGGCTTCTTGTTTTGTTGGGCTTGCTAAATCTCCTTATAGAAAACAGCCATGTCCTGTTTATCAGGTTTTTAAACACCCCTTTTTTTCTCAGTGCTATATAAAATGCACAGCTATTATTTTCCTGTGTGTGAACATGCGTTTTTTTCTTCAGCATGGCAAACGAGGCAGCCTCCCTTCGAATGTAATCCAGCCTCTTCAGGGCAAATATTCTGGTCATCATTTATGTGGGTAATTACAGGTATTCCTGCTGTAATTTATAAAATTATAGGAAGTTTAATTTTTCTTGGTTGTGAGTTTGGAGCATAGAAAGTTGCCTGACTAGTTCCAAGGCTTTGCTCTTGAATCTGTTGTAATATATTAATTTTTTGACTTTAAATTAAAGCTCTATTCTTTCTACCACCCTGATGGGAGTGGAAGAGTTTAAACTTAAAAAGGAATGAGGGTCCTTCAGGTAATTCTGATTTTTTTTTAATTTCAAAGTATTACAGGGGTACAAACATTTTTGGTTACATGGATTCCTTTTGTAATGCTTGAGTCATGGTTATAAGGAAATTCTGATTTTAGTTTAGCTGAAGCATTTTGTTTTGTTGTTGCTTGTACAGCAGACACGCCCTGGAGTTCAGTGAGTAGCAGTTTACCGTAGGTCTTAAAATATTCATTGTGAGAATGAGGATTAGGCTGTTTATCCCTATTTCCCCCATGTGCTAGCTTATAAACAAAAGATTTTACCCAAACACATTAAAATATAAAGAAGTGGTACATTTCAATCATGCTTTGCTTCAGCAATAAAATTTTTCTTTAAAATGATAGTAACATTGTGTTTTCCTTCCCTTGAATAATTCACACATTTTGTTGCCAGAATGTCTTCTCCATAAGAGAGGTTAAGATAAATCATTAGACGGTTTTAGGAAAGTCAACGTAAAATTAAACGTACTATTTGAAACTTAGTGTAAGTGCAGACTCTGTGTGTATTTAAATATCCCACGTAAGGAGTAATAAGTCTTTGGCAATAAGGTTTTTGAATGTAGTAAAATATGGCTTTTCCCCAGGAAGCAGAAGTAAAGAAATTCAAAACTTGTACGGGTTTCGCCTGGATTCTGACATGATCAACTGAGATGAAGGTGATATAGGATAAAGTTGACGAATAGTTTTTTTCCTAATTGAAAAAGAAGAAGAAGAAGAACACCTTTTGGGCACAAATATAAATGAGATTTATTATTTCCAGATTGACCCAAGGAAAGAGGAGAGAGGTTATTATTATTATTATTGATTTTTTAAATAAATCTAAAATACTTTAAACAGGACCAGTCATTTAATAAACAGAAATAACATTTACAGTCTCACTAACTAAACTTTTTCTTTAGAAAGTAAGGGAATGAGTAGCATTATCAGGGCCAGCGATATCACGCAGCCTTCGTTTTGAGGGGTTTCTGCCTTTCTTTTCCTCCATATGCCCTTGTAGCTTACTTCTTCTAGCATATTAAAGTAAAATCTTTCATATCAATGTGTTTCCTTTCTTGTCTATTATTACTAAAGTAAGTTATATATAAGTTAATATATAATTTGCTATATTAAGGTAATGTTAACTTTTAAAACAATGCATGCCCAGTACAGAAAACTTACAAAGACATAAAGAAGCAATAACTGTGGATAGTTTTACATCTTTTATTTCTACAAATGAAGAGGACCAGGTGCCCATACGCTGCTCAGTGTCTCTCTGCCTTGGGATTCTGCCTATCTCAGGAGTCCGTTAGATGTCCAGACCCAAGCAGGAAGAGCTCTGGTGCCCAACCCACCTGTAGTTGTTCTTGCTGCCGTTACTTCCTTACATACCTCTGTGGCTCTAAAACCCGACCATCTCCCTCCTGATCATCACCATCTTGTGACGTTGCAGGGGTGTCTTGCTTTTTGCTGCCCTCATGCCTGACATGAGCCCATGAAGTATGTAATTTCTAGGTTGCCCCTCACTGGAGTCCAAGGTTTACAACTGTTAGTGCCTAACTTCTTTATCCCCCCGTACCAATTTTCTTTGAAAAAAGTCCTGCCCCTGAAAGTCTTGGGGTCAGATTGGTTTGCTGTCTGCCCAGCATGGCCTGAAACCATGTCTGTCTTCTCAATCCTGGGAAGTCCACTTTGCAGTGAGAGGTCTTTCCTTATCAGCCTTCAAAGTGCACCTGACTTTCTCAGGAGACTCATCCTCCACGGGTAACTCTATGGTATTTGCTTTATAAGTGAAAAGCAAAATACAGATGGAAGCATTAGTGTGACATCTTCTTTTAAGCAAATCAAAATTGCCCAATATCATCCTTCCCCTAAAGGAATAATGACCAGGAATAACTACTGCTACTTAAATGCAATTATTTCCTTTTCGTCTGTTTTTCTACACACATTTGTAAATATATATATCCTGCAGACTGAATGTATATTTCCATCCAAAATTCACATGTTGAAACTCCAATCCCCAATGGGTTAGTATTTGGAGATGAGCAGGCCTTTGGGAGGTAATTAGGTCATGAAGGTGGAGCCCTGTAGAATGGGATTAGTGCCCTTATAGGAAGTGACAGAGAGAACTAGGTGTGGAGGCTCAAGCCTGGAATCCTAGGTAGGAGGATTGCTTGAGGCCGGAAATTTAAGGTTGCAGTGAGCTGCGATGATGCCACTGCACCCTAGCTGGAGTGACAGAGTGAGACCCCATCTCAAAAAAAAAAAAAAAAGTGAAAGGAGATCATTTTTTTTCTCTCTCTCTTTGCTCTCCACCATGTGAGGATGCAGCAACAAGACTACACATCCAGGAGAGATCCCTTGTCAGAATCTGACCACGCTGGCACACTGACCTGGGACTTCTAACCAACCAGTCTACCATATTTTTGTTATAGCAGCTCAAACTAAGACAATGTAGCTTTATAACCAGGTATTTTTATGCAAGTGCCCTGAGTTAGGGCATCCAAGACAGAGGCAATCAAATGACCCTACTTAGCATACCTTTGGTGTATATAGAACTTAGATTCTGTCAGGGGGAAGCTGGGCAGCCTATTTACACAGCCATCCCCTGGGAACAGAGCAACATCTTAGGAAGAAACTGAGGCCTTAAGACACCTTAACTTTTAGTTTAAAAGTTATTAAAAACCTGCAGGATGGATGACAGCAGTGCTGCCCAAGCTCAGATGTAATGAAGTCTATGGAAATGCCCGTGTGAGAAAGAATGCATTAGAGGGTGTGACTAAGAGAAACTAATAGACAGAAAAATTTACCAAGACAAGTTTGGTCCTGATTTTATGAAGAGCTTTACTTGGAACCTCTCTAAACCCTATCATTTTGATAACCAGTTTGCCACATACAAGTGGGCGTATGAGAGAATCCAAAGAATTGTAGCTTTGGGAGTTCAAGCCAGATTTGACATAGGTTATCTTACCTCATAGTTAAGAGCTCCTCTGTCTGGGCCAAATTCTGTGTTTCTGGCAAAGGCCAGAGTATGCTTCTCAGTTCGAGTTCATCTTTGTGGGTTTCCTTGGCTATAGTGTAGCCACAGCGATGAGCACAGGCGCAAGGGACAGGCAGATGTGACCCATTCAGCAGGCACCTTCAGGTGGCATCCGACACGGACACCAAGCCTCCAGCACTAAACACAAAACAGCAACATGGAAGGAGGTTCTGGAACAACCCGCATTGAGAGCAGTCATTATAGCGACCTCTAGCCTAAGAGGGAACATTTAACTTTGGATGCATTGGCAAGATGAGAGCAATCGATATCGATACTTTGTGCAGAATAAGCACCATGGGAATAATTGGAGATGCTGGAACAAAGAATTCAAAAATAGACTGGGAGACTTGGAGTTGTATTTTGAATTCTACAGCAGAGTGATACTGTTTGTATCACAATACTAGTTACATATTGATACTCACTGGTCATATGCAAAATTTTATATTGTGGGTATCTCCCTAAATTATTAAAGGTTTTTCAGAATCAAGAGTTTGAATAAGTTTGAACAGATGATACATTTGCATATTGAGAAGTTTGATATGCAACAAATGAGAAAAACAGACACATTGTAGAATCTAGTCCCAAAGGTATTTCTTCAGTGTACACAGAAGACAGAACATAGGCCTGCAGTCAGAGACCTATGTTCAAATCTGGTTCTCTTCTTTCTGGCTGTGTGATTACGTTCAAATTATTTAAACTTTCTGAACCTCGATTTCTTCATCTGTAAAACAATGATAATCCTATCTGCTTTACAGAATGCCTGTGAGGCTTAAATAAGATAATGAACATTAAAAAAGTCTAAGTAACAATAGGCAACCAATGCAAGGTAGCTATTGGAATGGTTTCTATGTTGGCAAATTATCTCTCCAAATTCTCATTTCAGCAGGGTTTAAATTATACCACTACTGTGGCAGTTAAATAAGGCACAGATTTTTGATGATGATTTTTAAGAGTCCTTCCTGTTTTTTTTCTTTTTCTTTTTAATGCCTAAAGGAAAAGAAGAACTGAAAACAAACTCCTCCTTTGATACCATCTTTCTCCAAGTATCATTGCACAATTGTTGGTTGGCAATTGCGCACTGGTTTAAAAAATACTATAGAAAGTTCAACGTGTCAAAGCAAATATCTAAGTGAACGAATTGCTTTTACAACACTCAGCAGTCCACGCAGGTAACACTACAAGGAAACATTTTATAAGGTAAATAATACTTATTTCAATAATTTTGCCTTTTAAAAATTTAAGTCTACACATACAGTATTTCTTTTAAGCTAGGCTTCCAAATTGAAAGTAGAGAAGGTAATTTAAAAAATTATTTGGAAAACAAACCTCTAAGGAAAAAGACATTCATGATTCTCAGGACAAAGATGGCCCTTGGCTTGGCAACTGGTTTATATCACGGAAAATGCTTGTCTCTTATCCAGGGTTTTTCGTTTGTTTTCAAGTACAAGAGAATTTAGTATTTGCAATACTGAACAATCTATATTTTTTATTGACTGAGATATATTAGTATTTGTTTCAAAATTTTACTTAATATATATTTTTCATTATATTGTTTCTCAACCTTTTGGCGAAGATCAAATGTATTTTTGTTCATTATAAAAGTAATAGATGTTCCTGGTAGAAAATTTGGAAAATTCAGATAAATAAAACGAAGGAAATAAAATCACCCATAATCCATTCAGTCAGAGATAACGACTCAATGTATTTTTGTCTTTTAAGAAAGCACTTATACCAACATATACATGTATTTAAAGCAAAAACACAATCACATCTTTGTAATTTACATTACAAATGTATTTTGAGCATTTCACTATGCTGCTGAATGCTTTTTCATTTCATGTTTAATACCCACACCGATTTCCATTGTATGAATAAACCACAGTTTATTTAACCAATCTTCTATCACTAACCTTTCAGCTTTTTACTAATTTCCACCCATTATGAATAATATTTTTACAAACATTTTTGTGACTCTTTGCACACAACTGTGATTTCGTTTAGCATGAAATTGTGAGTCAGATGTGATATGCAAAAATCTGGAAGTGTCTGATACATGTTACAAATCACCTTCCAAAAGAAAGTTACAAAATGATATTACTTCCTCTAGTCCTTCAGTGTATATTTCCTCAAATCCTCATCAGTGGTGATTGTTTTTTCTTTTACTAAATTGATAATAAAATGCACATGATTTTACATTTGTCTTTAATTATTTGTGTGATTGATTATAGTTTATTGTATTTACTTATCTATTACTAAATTGTCAAGGTATCCTGCATGAATGTGCAAGTGTTAAAGTTTGGCATTGAATTTGGAGAAAGTGTATGCCTCTTGCATTCCCTACTTTTATAAGTCCCTACTTTTTACTTTTTTCAGCCCCTCTTTGTATAATAGCATCTCACAGAATTCCTTCAGTGAAGTAGTCATAGTTTATATTACAAGGAACTGAAAATTGACTTGATTTGGAAAAGTTCAAATAGTAGATTAAATCCATGGCTTGTGCTATTTAGAAAAAGGTTTACTGAAATTCAAAACTTCATAAATCTACATCACCTTGAATTATTCCTGTACCTTTCATCTATAGATCTGGCAGGACTAAAAAACAGTCAATGTAAATATTATTTACCATTAAGTATCTTTGAATGGTGAATGTAAAGGCCTTCAAAGTCCTAGTTCAGCAACTTAGTCGATTTGCAGAGGAAGAAGTCTAAGCTTGGTGCGATGGAAATCTTTTAGACTCTAGAGTTAGATAGACATCTGCGTCCAAATCCTGGTTCTGCCACTTATCAAATGTAAATAGAAGGAAAATGGAGTTAATCTCTTTGGGCTTTGGTTTTGTCATTTCTCAAACATGTTAATGTTAACTGGTTCATTGGACCATTGTGCGATCAGTTCCTGTCCTGTGCTTTTAAAGACTTGCCCAGGATCACTTAACTAGTCAGTTGGACAGAGCAAACTAGAGGCCTTATCCCTTGATTTTTCCTCCTGCGCTGTGTTCACTAGATCATGGCTCCTTTTCTAGCCAAGGATGTTGAGACATGTCCTATTAAGGCACATCATTTTAATTAAAAATAGGCTGGAATGCAACAAGGTATGATAAATACTGTTGTTTGATCCAATCCACTATCAATGCTGGTGGATCAACTATAGACCACCAGGTATATACTTGTAATGGGACAAAGTGGACTTAGTACTAGATGAATGAAGGAGACCACACACTATGGGAAAAGTGGAGCATTTCAGTAAAAGGATGTTTGGAAGGATTATTGTAGAATCTGGACTCGGGTGATTTGGGGCAAGTGTTTAAGGAAGTGGCTTTCCTCGTGACTGGATGCTATCAGGAATTGGGGGTAAATCTATCATTGCTTATTTAAAACAAGTCTCACCTACAAGGTGGCAAAAATAAAGTGAGGCTAAAGCCAAACCTGAGAAAGAAGCAGTTACTCATATGAGCCAGGATGTGAAGATGTTTGGAATTTTTGTGGTTTGCACACTGACCTTGTTGATGTGCTTAGACAAGACTGTGGAATGGTACTGTTTTTCTCACTTTCTCTTGGTTGCTGTTGTTGGTGATTTGGAAGCTTGTTTATGCCCAGTCTTGGGATAAGACCAAGGCCTATCTGTAAACATGGGGCTAGCTCTTCACAACACGAAGGCCTGGCTACAGGCGTCAGGCCAGTTCTTGGATGTCAGAAGCTGCTTTTATTTTTCTCTCTGCATCTCCTTCTCTCTGGCCCACCTTGCTACCAGGAACAACTTTCTACTCTGGAACAAAATTGTGGCCAAAAAAGACAGACACAGAATTTCCTGGGAGCTTCCTGACAAAACATGTACTTTTACATATTGCTCCCCCTCTCCCTGAGCAACCTCTTTCTTCCTGTCAGAGGTTATAATTATTGAAGTCTTTTTGAAATTGTGAGGGCAAGTTCAAGAAGATCTCAGAGTCTTTGGCCTCACTGATCTACCGAGCCAGCCCACCTCTGCTAACTCTCATTATAGGAGAAAAATGCTTCCTAATTTTTTTAAGCCCCTCTAGTCATGCCTTCTGCTTGCTACCTGTAGCTGAAAGCACCCCCAAAACATTAGTATTCATGTTCATAATTTACTAAACTAGATACTCATCTGGCAGCCAGATTTTTATAATGGCTCAGAGCATATTACATTTGAAAATGAAGGTTGGCAATTATCCCCCCCCCCACACTTTTTTTTTTTTTAAATTAGACTTACGTGAATAAATTACTGTTCTTTCTGCTTCATAAGGTTTGCCACTATTACTTCATTCAGATGCAATTGCTTTCTTGGTTTCAGAATCCTGCATAAAAAAATAAAGCTTTAGAAACCTTCCAGATTAAGTTCAACAGAACGAAGTCTGGGCATATTTGTAGACTTGATTATTGAAAGGGTGGATACAGCTGTAAACCTAATTGTTGGATAATTGTGACTTCACCATTGCAATTTGTTGGGTCCCTATTCCCATGGTGATTTGTCAAGCTTAACAATGTATTGTGGTTGGTTTTAATGATCATTGACTTAGAGATGAAAAAGACTCTTGTCCTCCTAGGGGGTAACTCCCTAGCTATGTTGTGCCACAGTGGTCAGAAGGTTAGACCCCATTGTCCAGAATCAGTGCCCACTGGAAAACTGAGTGTGTCAGGAGGTAAGGATGAGGACAATAGCTAAGTACTATTAATATTCAGTGTGCAGGGACACTAAACCACAGGGCCAGTAGGAATCCAATGCCTGCTAGATGCTAGACGAGAGCTCTTAATAATAAAAGATAAGTGAAAAGGTTCAGGGAGACTTCATATACTGACAGCTGGGATTTATACATTGAAAATCATGAGCCTGTGATCAGAATAAATTTTATTCTGGTCAAAATAAATTTTTCTCTATCCAGCAACTGATAATAATTCTACAAGTGATTCTTTTTAATCTCCTTCTGTACCTTACACATAATATGTACAAAATAATTGTTGTTCAAGAAATTCTTCAAAATATATTAAAATTGGGTGCTAAAGACTGGTTTAACTTCTGCAATAGTGATAAGTAATAATTTATAGAAATATTCTGCATAAACAGTAAATTATTTAGCAAATCACAACTCATATATAACAGATATAATACTGTGTAAAATATATTAATGTTCACTGTGGTTAACACAAAATATCCAGATGCAGGGAAATTCAATAATTTATGGGAAAGATTCTTGTCCACTTAATTAAATAGGAAGTGAATCTTGCGTGGAGTGTTGACTATGCTGTGAAAATGTGTTAATGTGTGAGACATACCAGTCTCTCTTTTTCAGGAAAGACTTAACAGAAATTATAACAAAATGGTTTCACAATATAATTTTAGTATCTTACACTTGAAATGTTTATAAAACTGATTTTTCCTCCATTTCTTATAGGCATATGAAACAAGTCTACCCAGAAGAAGTGACCCATGTAAACCAAACCCATTGGTGGGTTATTTGTTGCAGGTCTATGTTGAAATTACAGATACTATACACTTCCGCACAGTTTTAATAAATTGCACAGATTTTAGAAATGAGGAATGTGAATAATGCTAGTTTTCTATTCCCATTCAGTGTAGAGTGTGCTTTTTATTTTTATTTATTTATTTTTCCATGGGTCTATTTTTATTTCTAAATTTTTTTCTTTTTTTTTTCTTTTTTTTTTATTAAAAGGTTACGTACATTGCACTTGCCCCCCTCCCCCCTCCAGTCTGGAGTGTGCTTTTTAAAATGGATAGGAGATCCGTGCTGGAAAAGATATTCAAAAAAAAAAAAATGTTAGAAGCGTATCCATTTTTTACTACTTTTGGATTTTTTTTAAAAAAATGGTACTATCCATCTACCTGCAGAATTAAGTTCTGGCAAATATGTATTTTGATGAACTTATTTTGAGAGAATGAATGACTAACACAGAACTCTCAACCTTCATTTAAAAGTAAATTTATTAGGAACTCTCTGAAGCTGTTAAGAGCCATAATGAAGGCAGTGAAAGAATAAATACTAAATTGTACGTATAGACTCTGCCATGAGAAATAGAGAAGGGATGCTGGAAGAAAGAGTTTACTTATCTCTGTGGAGTGATGTTTGAGGTACCTCTTAAGGGAGAAGTAGGAGTTTTCTGGATAGACAAGGAGTTGGGAGGGGAGAACAAGGTTTCATACTGTGGCCAGGTATGCTTCTAAAACTGGCCATGGAATACTCTGGAATCTTAGAAGTTTAATGAGTTCATTATATTAAGAGCCTGAAGGCTTTTTTATTTTCCCTGACAGACATGCCAAGAGAAGCAGGTTACGTAGGTTGTTAGGGTTAGATCGTGCAGGCATCCAATGGCGTGCTAGAGAGTTCAGGCTGTGTCTTGCGTCACTATCCCCTAAGCTCCATTCAAGTGGGAATCAGTCTGCTCCGCTCAGTTTGACAATCCTGACAGTTGCAAGAGTGTATGACACATTGTAATTGTTCAATATGTATTTATTAAGTGAATGGAGAGCCACTGAAGAAATTTGAGAAAAGGAATAACCAATGAAGACTTACATTTTAGGAATATCACTAACATACGGACAAGGAAGAGAAGGGTGGATGAGTTTTCTATTGCTGCGTAACAATGATCACAAACTTAAAACAACATAAATTTATTATCTTACAGTTAGTTAGGGCTGATGTCCAGCACAGGTCTCACTGGACTAAAATCAAGGCATTGGCAGGGCTGCATTGCTTCCTGAAGCTGTAGGGGACAGTCCCTTTCTTGCCCTTCCCAGCTTCTAGCGGCCGCCTACTTTCCTTGGTCCACGGCCCGTTCTCCATCTTTCTCCAGCCACATTGCATCTCTCTGACCATTATTCTAGCTTTCCCTCTCTCTGACCACAGTCCAGAACAGTTCTTCCATTTTAAGGGCCACCTTAGATTAGATTGAGGCCACCTGAGTAATCCAGGATACTCTTCCCATGTCAAGGTCCTTAGAGTTAATTGCATCTGCAAAAGTCCTTCTTTCCATGTGACATAGTCACAGGTTCTGGGAAATGGAATGTGGAATCTTTAGGACTCTCCCTATCTCAAGGGCACTCCATATAGGAGACTAGGAAGAAACAGGTTGTGACAGAAATAAAGCTTATTCACCAAACTGTCCTGCTGTCCTCTTTGGCAGAGAGGTAGACTGTATTTTGTGCCTTCTTTGCAGTTAGTTGTGACCAGCATGAGTTAGTTCTGGCCATGGGGAGTTATTTATGCCTTCTCCATGCAATCCTCCACACTCTTTATTTTCTTTCATCTGCTGGTTGAATGTAGAGGGATCTAGCAGGGTATTCAGAGGCACTGGGGGATAGCAGCGTCTAGAAGCAACCAGGTCCCTATGTGGGGCAAAGATCCCCATCAAAGGAGATTGCATCGTAATTTGCATGATGGCCTTTTTTGTGTTAAGCCACTACAATTTGGAAAATATTTATCACAGCAGATGTTCTCTCCTGACATGAAAATTTGTACCTAGCAGTGGGGTGCTGATATAACAAAAATAAAACACACACACACACACACAACTTGTGCATCCACTTAAATGTTTGGCCAGTGGACATGAAGGACCCTCATATTAGGGGCTGGAAATATTGTATGTTACAAAGGGTGAAATTTTTTGGATAAGCTATGTTCTGGAATAACTTGGAAGGCAGGCTTTATTCCTAAAGATCTTTCAGTTGGAGAGACAGTGATTCTTAACTGTGGCAGCATATAAGAATCACCTGGGGAATTTTTTAAAGCTATCCATGCTCAGAGACTCCTCCTACAAATGATGATTTAATTGTTCTTTGTGTATGTGTTGTTGGGGAGTAGGCATTAGTATTATTTCACAGTTTTCCTGGTGATTCTAATGTGCAGCTGGGATTGAGAACCAAAGCTCTTGGGCAAGGATCAGTGAAATTTTTCTGGAAAGGGCCTGATAGCAAATGTTTTAGGCTTTGGCTTTGGGAGTAATACTATCTCTGCTGCAAGTCATTCAGCTCTCCTATTATAATATCAAAGCAGCCGTGACAACATGCAAGCAAACGGTCGTGGCTGTGTTCTGAAAAACTTTATAAAGCAGGTAGTGAGTGAGCTGGTTCTCACCTGCAGGCCATATTTTTCTGAGCCCTTCTCTAGGATGGTGATTCTCAAACTTTTTATTTTCAGGGCTCCTTTACCCTTTTAAAAACTATTGTGGATCACAAAAAACCTTTGTGTATAGGTTATATCCAGCAAGAATTACCATACTAAAATTAAAACAAATTTAAAAATATGAATGAATTGAAAATAATAGCTATCAGACAAGAGAGTGGAATTAAAGGCATCCAAATGAGGGAAGAAGAGATCAAACTCTCACTCTTTGCTGATGATATGATATTATATCTAAAAAACCCCAAGGATTCAGCCAAGAGACTCCTGGAGTTCATAAATGAATTTAGTAAAGTCTCAGGTACAAAATCAATACACACAAATCAGAGGCATTCATATACACCAACAACAGTCAAATTGAGAACCAAATCAAAGACTCAATACCCTTCACAATAGCAACAAAGAAAATAAAGTACCTTGGAATATATTTAACTAAGGAGGTAAAACACCTCTACAGAGAGAACTATGAAACATTGAGGAAGGAAATAGCAGAGGACATAAACAGGTGGAAAACCATACCATGCTCCTGGGTTGGCAGAATCAACATTGTTAAAATGTCTGTATTACCTAAAGTGATCTACAGAGTCAATGCAATCCCTATTAAAATACCAACATCATTTTTCACATATATAGAAAAAATAATTTTACACTTCATATGGAACCAGAGAAGACCCCGTATAGCAAAAGCAATTCTAGGCAATAAAAACAAAATGGGAGGTATCAATTTGCCAGATTTCAAATTATACTACAAGGCTGTAGTAATTAAATCAGCTTGGTATTGGCTCAAGAACAGGGACATTGACCAGTGGAACAGAACTGAGAACCCAGATATAAAACCATCCTCATATAGCCATCTAATCTTTGACAAAGTAGACAAAAATACACACTGGGGAAAAGAATCCTTATTCAATAAATGGTGCTGGGAAAACTGGATAGCCACATGTAGAAGACTGAAGCAGGATCCACATCTTTCATGTCTCACAAAAATCAACTAACGCTGGGTAACAGACTTAAACTAAGGTGTGAAACTATTAGAATTCTAGAGGAAAATGTTGGAAAAACTCTTCTAGACATTGGCCTAGGCAAAGAATTTATGAAGACGACCCCAAAGGGAATCACAGCAACAACAAAAATAAATAAATGGGACCTTATCAAACTAAAAAGCTTCTGCACAGCCAAAGAAACTATCACCAGAGCAAACAGACAACCTACAGAATGGGAGAAAATTTTCGCATGCTACACATCCGATAAGGGGCTGATAACTAGAATATATTTAGAACTCAGGAAAATTGGCAAGAAAAAATCAGACAACCTAACCTAAAAGTGGTCAAAGGACATGAACAGAAACTTTTCAAAAGAAGACAGAATAATGGCCAAGAAACATATGAAAAAATGCTCAACATCTCTAATCATCAGGGAAATGCAAATCAAAACCACAATGAGATATCACTTATCTCCAGTGAGAATGGCCT
>CAUYRT010054762.1:0-15997 GCA_963574885.1 Lepilemur ruficaudatus
ACCCTCCCGAATAGACAGGACAACAGGCATGCAACTCCACCTTTAACTAATTTTTCTATTTTTTTGTTGAGACAGGGTCTCACTCTTGCTCAGGCTGGTCTCAAACTCGTAGCCTTAAGCAACTCTTGCACCCCAGCCTCCAAAAGTGCTAGAATTACAGGTGTGAGCCACCGTGCCTGGCCCTGTGCTTGTATTTTTGATATCCTCAACTTAGTGTGTCCAAAACCGAACTCCTAATCTTTGCCTTAAAGCCTGCCTATTCCACTTGTAGCTCTCTCTATTTCACTTGATAGCAACTTTATCCTGCTAGTTGTTCAGGATATAAACCTTAGAGTCTTTCTTGATTCCTCTCTCTCTTGTATTTCACATTCTTCAGGAAATCCTGTTGACATCCTACTAAAATATACCCTGAAATCTAATGACTTATACCATCTCTACCACTAAAGTCATCTGTCCCCCTCCCCTTTTGTGCCAGCATCGTCCTTTGCCTCAATGATTGCAATAGTTTCTCCCCTTCCACTCTTGTCACTTTCATTATATTCTTGGCATAGCAGACAAGTTAATGTTCTAAAAATGTAAGTCGGATACTGATACTCATAAATAAAAATGAGTAAGGTATAAAAATGGTAAAGGAAATATTATTTACAGGTGAAATTATTATATTTTTGCAAAACCAAAAATATAAAGTGAAAAATAATCAGAAACAAGAACATTTATACAGTGGGTGGTTACAAAATTAATATACAAAAATATGTTTTTAAATTTTTTTATATACAAAAAGCCACAAGTTGTAAATGAACAGCAGTTTAAACAGAATACAGCCAAATATCAAGAGACTAGTACCAGTGGGGTTTATTCCAAAATGAAAGAATTCTTCAAAATTAGGGTGTCTCTTAATATAATTTACCATGCTTCTCAGGCAGTTTGTATTGTTTGCTCATTGACTCCATATGCACTAAACCAGTGAATTTCTCTGCTATCTGGTTACTGAACCACATCTTCTCCAATGAGGTCTGATCCTTTGCAAGTTTTTTCTTTTGTTGGATATGCTTCAGTCAGCCCTGGGGTACCATATGGAGCTTTCTTATATCTTATGATTATTCTTTTATCATAGTTAAAATAATTCTTTATGTTAAACTCCCTCTGTTTAACTTACTATGTGTTTTATCTCTTTTGATTAGACACAGACCAATGCACTATAATAGTAGATTTTTGGAGAAATTTTTATATAATTATTTTCCCAGATGGTAGAAAAGCATTTGACAACATTCAGCGTTCATTCTTCTTTTATTAACTTTTTATGAATTGAATTATAACACACATAGAAAAGTATACAAATCATAAGCATACTCTGAAAGAATTACCTCAAAGTAAACATACTTGTTTAACTACCATCCAGTTCTAGAAACCGAACTTGGCCAGTGACCCAGAAAGCACCCTTGACCCCCTCTTTCTTCCCCAAAGATATCTTCTATCCTGACTTCTGACACCAGAGATTAGCTTGGCTGTTTTTGAACTTTAAGTAAATGGAATCATATAGTGTGTATTTTTTGTCTTTGGCTTCTTTAGCTCATCATTGCATGTGAGATTTATCCACATTGTTGCATGTAGTACTGCTTTGTTCATTTTCTTCCCTGTGTCCTATTTTGTTGTATGAATTCATCTCAATTTATTTTTGTATTCTACCATTGATGGGTATTTGGTTTGTTTCTAGTTTGGCTGTATTACAAATAATGTTGGTATATCAACATTCTTATATGTGTCTTTTGGTGGTCATGTGTACACGTATCTGTTGGAATTATATGTAGGGATGGAAATACTGGGTCACTGGATATGCTTATTTTAAACTTTATAAGATACTAACAAAAAGTTTTCCAAAATGTTATATTTTAATCAGCAAGACCGAGAGAGTTCATTTGTTCCACTGTTTTCAGTCTTTTTTTTTTTTTTTTAATACCTTTTATCTATACTGGTAGGTGAGTAGAAGTGGGTGAATAGTGGTATCTCATTGTAGTTGTTATTTTATTTTCCTGACCATGACCACTAATAAAATTAAGCATTTTTAAAAATTTGTTTATTGACTATTTGAATATATTTCTTTGTGAATTACATGCTTAAGATTTTTGCACAGTTCTCTATTCAAATAATTTGTGATCAATTCATAGAAAATCTATATGCTCAGGTTATGATCTTTTTTGTTTGGCATATGACTTCTCTGACTTGCTTTTTCATTCTCTGCATGGTATTTTTGATGAACAGATGTTTTTATTTTAAGGTGGGCCCTCTTTTTAGTGTTCCTTTCTTTTTCTTCTCTCTGGAAGGTTTTGCCTGTGGTTGGTGTTATTTTTTCCTAAGTATTTATACATTTTGTCTATACGTTAAAATGTGTTAGCATACCATTGTTTATAGTATCTTTTAGTGATTTAAAAAATATATGTATATGATCTATGGCGCTATATCCTTTTTTGTTCCTGATAGTGATCATTTGTGCCTTCTTTGTAAGGGTTCATCAATTTTATTAGCCTTTTCAAAGAACCAACTTTGGCTTTGTTTTTCTTCTGTAGAGCATGTGTGTTTTCTATTTCTACATATTCAGCTCTTTTTATTTCCTTTTTTCTGCTTTGGGTTTCATTTGAAAGTTTTTTTTTTTATATTCTTGAGATGGATGCTTGACCATATAAAAATGCATTAATTATTTATTGATTGATTGATTGAGACAGAGTCTTGCTCTGTTGCCCAGGCTGGAGTGCAGTGGCACAGACATAGCTTGCTGTAGCCTCAAACTCCTGGGCTCAAGTGATCCTCCCACCTCAGCCTCCTCAGTGCCTGGGACTACAGGTGTGCACAACCATACATGCCTAATTTTGTAATTTTTTGTAGAGATGAGGATGGGGATGTGTATCTCACTGTGTTGCTCTGGCTGGTCTATAACTTTTGGCCTCAAGCAATCCTCCTGCCTTGGCCTCCTAATGTGCTGGGATTACAGGCTTGAGCCAGCGTGCCTGGCCCAAGTCCTATTCTTTAATATGTAAAGAGCTTCTAAAAGTGAATAAGAAGGCAGTAATTATGTATTAAAAATGAGCAATGTCTGTGAACAGATGATATATAGAAAAGTTAATATTACTGGCACTAAAACATGAATTTCCTCTCATAAGAGGAATTTAAACCTGCTTTTAAATTGCTAAGCGTTTAAAAAATCAGTAATATGTAGTATTGGCAAGGACATATAGAACAGACATTTTCATAAGCTATGGTAAGGATATAAATTGCCATAACCTCTTTGAACCATAAGTTTATATTATTTATGATAATTTTAAGTGTCCTTTGATCTATGAACTGTATGTATGTATAAAGATTCCGTATTACCTGTAAATGCAAAAAACTAGATGTTTATTTTAGAGATTAGGTTGTAGCTATACAATGGAAAGTTATGTAACCATTAATAGGAAGTAGACTGTTGGTACTGGCTTTTACGGAAAATGCTCCGGTTAAGATTGGTTGCAGAAATATACCTTTTATTGACAGGGTTTGTAGGGGAAGTGTCTGTGTTTTGTGTGTGCAGACTGAATTTCTGGAGTGCATAACTGTATATTTGACAAGGTAAATGCTTAGTAAGTGTTTGTTGCATTATGTTTATGAAATTGGATTGACAACGTTTGGAATTTAGCACAAACTGTTCAGTATTACTTTGGGTTATGTTTTATTTTCTCACTTATATTGTAAACTCAGAAAATAGAAGACTTGGGCTGTGTAGTAGGCTCCTTTATTTTACCCAGAGTGCTTAGCATAGTGTATTGAATGCTGTACAATCAGTATTTTGTGAATGCAAAACAGAATTGTTTTTAAACAATTTAAAAACAAATTTACAGTGAATTAGTTGTTTTACAGTTTCACAACCTGTTCACGTGTTATCTTTAATGAACTCTGTTATAGCCCTCTGTAGTAGATAGGTATAACAATCATTACTTTATTCACATGTTACAGAAGGGTGAGCTGAGTCCAAGTGAATTAGTGACCTGTCTAAAGTAGGGGTTGGCAAACTATGAGCTGTGGGCCAAGTCTGTCCCACCACTTGTTTTTTATGGCTTGGAAATTAAGAAAGGTTTTTATATGTTTTAATTTGGGGGACCAAGAGAATATTTTATGACATGTGAATGTTACATGGAATTCAAATTTTAGTGTCCATAATTAAAGTTTATTAGAAGACTCTCATGCTATTCCTTTATGTATTGTCTATGGTAGCTTTCCCACTACTATGGCAGAGTTGAGTAGTTGCTACAGAGATTGAATTTGGCATTCTCATTGCTTCACATAGCTGCTTGGCACAGCACACATCTCGGTGATGCAGTTGTAATTCAACAATGTTTTGAGTGCTACATGTATTGCCATGAGAATAACACTGTATTTTTTTTTTTTGGTAGTAGTGCATACTTATCATGTTAAAACAAGAAAAGGAGAGAATCTCATGGTTTTAAGGGACGGTGGACCATGGATTGTTTAATCCAATTAGATGATAAAGCATTGGGCTCCTTACTCTCACTAAAAGAAGAGAAGCCTAGCAACATAGTGAGACTCTGACTCTGCAAAATGTAAAAAAAAATAGCTGGTCATGATGACATGCACCTATAGTCCTAGCTATTCAGGAGGCTGACGCAGGAGGATAGCTTGAACCCAGGAGTTCAAGGTTGCAGTGAGCTGTGATCTCGCCACTGTACTCTAGCAGAGGCAACAGAGTGAGACCCCATCTCAAAGAATAGAATACACATCACCATTACTGGGCTATGCACTTAGAGTATTCCAAATTCACAGGAAAGCAACTTCATAATAGAAAATATAAAATAGCATCACAGTAGAATTTTCCACACATACACACACAGTGAAAATCAGGCTGTACTCAAAAGTAAGATTTCAAGTGGCTCATTTATTAGAAAAGCAAGGAGAGCCATTTACTAATGGTAAGTTAATTAAACTGTGTTTTATGGTGGCAATGAATGAAATTGTTCAGAAAAAATAAGATTTTTTAAGGACTATTAGCCTTTTGGTAATAATAGTAGCTTTAAGAATTGAGCACATTCGCCAGGTATGGTGGTGTATACCTGTAGTCCCAACTATTTGGGAGGCTGAGGGGCAAGTATCACTTGAGCCCAGGAGTTGATATCCAGCCTGGGCAACAAAGCAAGATCCTGTCTCTAAAATAAGAAAACTTAAAGAATCAAGGATACTGGGTGTAACGTCAGTAGTCAGTTAAGGAATATAATGATTTCAAGTGGTTTTACTTGGCTCTGATAAGTCAACAGATGTTACACTGATCAGTTATTTATTCAAGAAATCAATATTTAAGTTTAAGTGACTGAAGAATTAGCCTTCATGAAAAGTCTGCACGGAACATCTTTAGACAAGATTATTTTCATAGTTGAGAAAACACTGATTCAGTATAATCTGAAGTGGAATCTGATAAGGTGTATTATATCTGATAGTGGTAAAAATATGTGTAGAGCAAAAAAAGGGTTAATTGGAGAAATTTACATAGTTTGTGAAAGTGTAAGGTTTTTAAAGTGTATGACTAGTCATTATATTATTTATCAGGTATTTGTGGAAAATATTTGAATGTGTCCTTTATTATTGAATCAGTAGTATCAGCAGTGAATTTCACTTGCTTTTATAAAGAGATAATTCCAAAAGTTTTTGTCAGAAATTTAAGCTGAATATTTGACTTGCCCTACCACCCATCAGTTTGATTACTGTAAGTTTTGAGCTCATGGTCAAGAATCAAATTTTTCTAAGCAAGGAAAAGCTCCCTTAGCTACTGAACATAGAATGGTTTTGAAAATTAGCTTTTGCTGCAGATTTTATATTGTTTCTTAATGATATTAAAATTATTTCTTATTGTGTTAGGTATAACAGTGCTTATGTGTAAAACTTGTACTATGGTAAAGTTACTTGACAGCAAGTAATGTAGTTTGAATCACAAGTAATGTCAAACTGCTTTATATATGTCCCATCCTGTCAAACTGCTTTATATATGTCCCATCCTGTCAAAAGTTAAAACTAGAAGTGATATCTCCATTCCCACACACATTTGTAGCAGATATATTTTCTTGGCTCAAATTATAGATAGTTTTAGCAGTATTTTTCAGACCTTGATGCAAGGGCAAAGATGTTTTCCTTATTTCAAAATCTAGCAGTGCAGTCAAGGAGCTTCCAACTAATCCTGGATTGGAAGTGGTTAATCTGCAATGTAGTGACATGCTAAAGGGGAAATATCAAGGCAGCACTCTAATGGAATTGTATAAATGCCTTCTAAGTGATGAATATGCTCAAAATCATATGCTTATGGATTGATATCAGTATTTGGCAGTATCTGTGTGAAAAAATATTTTCAAAGTTGAACTATGTAAAATCATTATAGATCAGTGTTAACAGATGAAAATTTGCAATCAATCCAGTAACTCTGCACACCGATTAAATTAAATATTATTCCCCTAAAAGAATTATATTGTTCTCATTAGTCGACCTGAATAACAAAAAAAATTTATTTAGTTATTTTAATATTCTAAATTTCATCAGTAAAATTTGCGATGGGGTGACTTTTTCTTTTATAAGTAACTAAATCCTTGGGTTTTTTTTATTTCTCATTACCCACACAGCCTAAAATATTTATTACCTGGCCTTTTAGAGAAAAGGCTTTCTGACCCCCTCCCTTCCTGAAAGAATAATAGCGTATCTAATAAGAAACCAATCAATTTAGTTATGCCTTGAGTTGATTGTCCTTTATTAGCTTTCAGGGTCTCATACTGTCACTCAAGCTGGAGTGCCATGGCATGAGTGTGATCATAGCCCGCTGCAACCTCAGACTCCTGGGCTCAAGCGATCCTCCTGCCTCATCCCCCAGAGTAGCTGGGACTACTGGTGCTCTCCACCACACCAGGCTAATTTTCCTATCTTTTGTAGAGACCAGGTCTAGCTCTTGCTCAGGCTTGTCTTCAACTCCTGACCTCAAGCAATCATCCCACCTGGGCTCCCAAAGTGCTAGGATTATAGGCATAAGCAAAGCTCCTGGTCTTGCATTTATTAGGATTTTAGAGTTCTTGCATTTACAAAATACTAAAAATGTTCAAATTTGGTTATGTTTATTGTTTCCATAATGCAATCTAAATCTTTGAAATGTTGGGAAGGAGATTTACCTGCAAATTATGTGTCTATAATAGAGTGTATCTCCTGTAGTAGCTGATTAACTTTAGAATACAGGGCTTCGCATTTTTTATCTTTTTGTTTGTTTTTGCATTCAAATGGATTGTTGATGATTTTTCCTGAATGTGTTTTGCTTTTGAAATCCAGTTTGTACTGTAAAGAATTTATATTCCACATTGTATTGAGTCTAGTGTTGGTTGTTATTTCAAAAAAACAACATGAAGACTTTCTTCAAATCAATAAGCTTGGCAGGCAGTTTTAGTTTAAATTCTGTGGGAAATATGAGTTTTAGGACCTTACGTACCATGCCTTGGTACTTTTTTTTATATTGTATATTTGGCAAGTAATATTTTTATGAAACAGACTTTTACATTAATATTATCTTGATGCATAAGAAAGATGCCTCTTCAGTGTTACGTGTTTTTTTAAAAACATAATTAACCTGTTTATGCCTTACAACAGCCTTTCGAGAGTTTATTATTATCCTATGGGAACTTACATATGGGAATATCTTTCTCAAAAAAATATTTGTAATCTGTTCAGAAGTCATGAGGCATAATAATGAAATGATCACCTATGAACGTATTACCTGGTATTTTTCAGTTAGCAGTTCCAAAAGGATTGCTGACATTTACCTTCTGGTTGCTAATATCTCAATAAAAACACTATATTCTCATGATTATTTTATAATTGAGCCCTACTCTATTTTCAAAGCTTCCTTTTATGGAGTATTTTTGTCTCTTGGCACTTTGCTTCTGAATTATAGTTTCCCCCTTTTAAAAAAAAGCCTGTTTATATTCAGTGGGATTAAAAACACACTTCTAGTTTTAGAGCTGATTTATTATCTACCCTTCAGGCTATTCTTTAATATGGAGCTCTTAAGAATGAATATCTTAAGATACTCCCCAGATGTTTTAAACTTCGGCAAACTTGTGGTTTTCTTTATTGGAATCTTTGTTTGTAGTATTTGGAAGATGAAAGAAAATATTTCCTCAGTATCTGAACACTTTTCATATTGGTTTTAATGTCTTTTGCTGGAAAGGCATGTGTAAGATAAAACTTCCATACTGATCAGTTTTCAAAATCCTTGCTTTTAAAAGGAAATAGCAAAATGAGAGTTGCATTAGCAGTGATGTAAAAATAATATCGTGTGTTGTATATACTTTTGAAATTAGTATTTTATATAGCTGTAACATTTGGATAATTGCTTAGTGGGTTATTTAATAGATTTTGTTTTTCATTACTTAGTACAGTGGGGGTTGAGAATGCTTTGTATCAAGTGTTTTCCAAAATATTCGAAAGTTTGAATTTAAAATTTTAAAGATGTCACTCATTTAGTTCTTTTTTTAAATGGTAACCTCCTTGAAAATTCTGTGCAAAATAAGTTATTCCTCCACAATTATAAAAATAATTGGTAACATTTGTTTCAGGTAAATGAAACCAAAGAGTAAAGTAGTGCACTATACACACAAACTTAGGGGGAGCAAGTAGGAATACCTTATTTGATCTTGGTTGTTTAGAAATAAGTTTGATTTTTGTTTTTGGTTTTTTTTTAGCAGGTAATACCAAATCTGTATGTTAGTCTAAAATTTATGTCTTACAGTTAAGTGTCTCTCCAAAAACAGTGTTTTTCTGAATTCTTTTGACCTCTCTTGGATACCAAAATCCAAGGATGCCCAAGTCCTTGATATAAAATAGTTTAATATTTGCATACAGCCTATCTACATCTTCCCATATACTTGAAATCATTTGTAGATTACTTATTTTAATTAATATCTGTGTTGTTTAAGGAATAATGACAAGGGAAAAACTTTTATTTGCAACATTTTCCTCCCAAATATTTTCAATTTGTAGTTGGTTAAATCCATGGATGTGGAACCCGTGGATGTAGAGGTCCGGCTGTAGCGCCATGTCATACAATTACTTGGACAGGAAATTAAAGCCAAGTGTGTCTGACACAAGAGCCTTTGCTTTTAACCATAAAGGAAGGCTGCCTACCCTGACTAGTGATATGAAATTATGTATCGATATTAAATTGGTCTTATATGTCCTGAGTAAGGAATTTGGCCATGTTAGATATTCTTTTTTCCCTTCTTGAAATCTCTCTCTCTTGGCTCTTTTTCTGTCAGGTGACTGTTTCTCTGCCCTTTGCTGGTACCTTCTCCTCTTTCCTTTTGGTATTCCCTGCCAGTTCCACCCTTTGGGTTCTTCTATTGTGTCTGGGCATGGGTTGTTTTTTGTTTGTTTGTTTATCCCGCTTGGGGTTTCTGAGCTTCTTGAATCTGTAGGAGTGTGTCTTTAGTCAAATTTGGGGATTTATCTCATGAGTTTTAAATGTTTAGAATTCCAAATTTTTATTTGGTCTTCTTTTTATCTTTTATTTCTTTGCAGAGTCTTTCATTATTTTCTAGATATTTCAAGACTCCTAGTATTTCGTGGTTTCATGGGGCTCTCCTTTTCAGTTTTCTATGCAGAGAACTGCAGCTTAATTTTCTCAGCTCTGCCACACACTATGACTGTACCCATGTCTGGTGCTAAGTACTAGGCAGATACAGAGATAATAGTCTAATTTTAAACCTATTCAATGAATTTTTAATTGATCTATCAAATTATTCAGTTCTAGGTGTTTATCTTTTTTAAAAAGCAATTTCAATTCTCTGATGAAATTCTTCATTCTTTCATATAGTTTATGTATCCCTTCCTTTGCTTCCTTGAAAACATTAATCATAGTTATTTCGAAGTGTCTGAATTCTTTCTGAGTCTTTTTCTCTTGTCTTTTTTTTTTAGTCAAATTTTTTTACCGTTTGGTATAACTTTCAGTTGCTTATTGTTTACCAGACACTATTTATATAAGAACTGTAGATCCTTCAAATTGTATCTTCTTCCAGAGTGTTGATGCCTTGCTTTATGAAGCTTATATAGAGTGAAGGGAGGGCTGACCACCTTAATAAAACCAATGATTAAGCTAGGACAAAGTTGATTTTCATTTTTTATAGTTTGCCTCTATTCCCAGGGCCTGAATCTCTATGACTTCTTGTTGACACCAGTTGGTTTTTGTCTCATCTGCTTTGAAACAGTCGACCAGAAGGAGGGTACAAAACTGACAAAGGTTTCCAGCTTAATTTGAAGTTTGCAGTTTAATTCTTTATCTTTCTGCCTTCAAAATTTGGCATTTATCTCAAAGGGGAAACTGACCTTTTATTTGAGGCTTTCAGTTTCCAGTGTTATTACTTTATCCTTATGTAACTGTTAAAGTCCCTACTGTTTTCCCCTCTTGCTCTCCCAGCCCATCCCTGTCTTCTTCTAAGCCCAAAGTCTGAATTTTCAGGTTCTAGATATAACCAATACGGGTATATGCTCTCCCCTACACCCCAGAGGGAAAGTGCCTGTGGATCCTTGGTTTTTATCCTCCACTCCTTCTAAGGCCTTTCATTTTTTGTCTATTGTATTTTTAGTTCCCCTTTTCTTCTCCTATCTTTTGTTTTGTAAGCTTTGCCAGATTTGGAGAATGTTCGGCTTTTGAGACTGTTTTGGTTAACCTTCTTAATTTACCATTCAGTTTCAGAATTCAGCAAATGTGTTCTGGGGCCAACGAGCTGTGTGTTTGAGGTTTGGGAAATATCAAATTTGTCTGTCTTCATGCTAGTGGCTGCAAATGTGGGCAGGTGGGACAAAAGCTGCCAGTTCTGGCTTGCCCTCTCCAAACACTTCTCACCTCTCTGGAAATTTATCCACTTTGTCCTTGTTGCTTCCATAGCTCTTTGGCACCATTAACAATATGACTTATGGTTTATATGGCTTTTCTAGGTGTTGTCAGTAGGAATGTTGGCTGTGATGCACCATGTGCTACTCAGAATCGGAAGTTCCATATGTTATGTTTTGATAAGGGATTTAAATGTTTGAGTGTTTCTGATGAGTGCTATTTTTTAAAGTTTGGTAGAGAGAAATGATTAGATATTGCTTGACTACTTTCTCCTCTCCGTATTTGTTACATATGTTTCTAGAATTTTTCTATGATCGGAGAAACTCAGGCCCAGTTATAAACCATGAACTCTCTGATAGAAATACCAGCTGAAAGCAAACCAGTAAGTGGGAGGTGTAAGTTGTGTTTTAGAACTGCTTGTGATGACACTCTGGGTTTACCAGGAGACTACCCATCTCATTGTGAGAACTACTGCCTTGCAGTATTTTTCTTTTCCTTACATATGGCTTTTCGTTATGTGGTTTAAAACTAAATGTCAAACAATTTGCTATTTAATTAAAGTTATAAATTGGTTTAGTGAAATTTTGTTATGTCTTTATAATGATAGAATCCTAATGTATCTATACATTAGCATGCATCTAAATTTAGGAATAATTCATTTTATTTTGATCATCTATTCTTATATACAAAGTGCTTTTCAATGGCATGTTTGATTGTCAAGTGTAAAATTTTCATCTTCAGAGTTATAAATGGGAGTAATTAAACTTTAAACCATTTTAGAATTAAATAAAAGGGCTTATCTAAGCAAGACATGCTTAAAACTGCTTTCTTATCAAAGAAAATAAAATTAGAGGTTAGAGAAATACCTTTAAATTACAATACTTATGAAGTAATAACTTAACCTTAGTTTTCAATGACTGTTACTTTTTCCATCTTTTAAAAATATGCTTAAATATAAACACATGTGGCAAATGTTCTTTTGGCTTTTATCAAACTGACATTTAAGTGAATTTTTTCAACCTCACCAAACATTTGTGGTAAAAGATTTCAAAGCTTTGAATCTTACAATTTGCCTATGGATTTTTTCCCCTTGTGTTACTCTATTAACATTTGGTCTTAATAAGTATAACCTGTTTAGAATTACTTAAGTTTTTCATTTATTATTTGTTTAGATGAGAAGTTTGGGAAAGAACTTCATCGGAAATCCTACTCGGTAGTTATAAATGCTTTCTTAAGGAAGTTACATTTTTGGAGTTTTATTGTAAAGATTTTAATCAAGTATCTTATACCTCATGTATCTGTGTGAAATGTTAAAAACTGTTGATGTTGTTTCTGTGCTATGGTGATGTGAGCACAATGTGAGGTCTTCTTTCTTCTTCAGATATAATGCTCTGTGCTCTCTTCCCACCCGCCACGCTCCACAGTTGTAATGACACATTGGCTTTTCTGTGAAAATGAAAGCAATTGCCCTTAGATAGAACTAGAAGTTGTGAAGTGTAGTTTTGTGAACAATTTCCTATTTGAAATTCTTCTTATATCTTATTAGTGATTTTATTCATATAGGAATAATTGGCACTACATTAAAAGGTTTAATCCTGAAATCTTTTTTTTATTTCAAGGAATATTTGCTTCATGTCAGATAAATAGAAAAATGACACATTAAAAATTAATTAAATTAATTAAAGATCTATTTCTATTCTTTCATTTCGTCTCTCCTTTTTATCTTCCTTTTTGTCCTTTTTTCCTTTTATTTTTCTAGCTTTTTAGGATACATTTTTTGGTTGTATCCTAAAAATAATTAAGCTACAACTGCCTTTTATTTAAAAGTAATTCATGTGGTTTCAGGATACAAGGTGTTTTATTCTAGATATTCTTTTTTTTATGTGGTATTAATGTATCCTTAATTATTGGGTGGATCTTCAGTCCTGAGTCTGCCACTTATTCCATCAAAAGCCACTTAAACTGGGCTTGGAGGATAATGAATCTGAATTTTCTCATCCTTCACAAAACAAGGGACACAAATACAATCACATAATTTGTACGTTCAAAAGTGCTAAGAGACGGAATATACTTAAAATTCAAATTTCCTGTAAGTAGAGTCATATTTTGGTATTCTTACTGCTTCTTTAACTCTGTACATTTGGAGAACAGAGGTGGGGGAAGGCTTAAAAGACTGAAAAAGAGGAGAGGGGCATGGAAAATGTAGATCAAGAACAGACACCATCACTCCTGAGAAGGAGTCCAACACAGGTCCCAGACCTGTGTTTTGGACAGTGGGCAGGATCAGGCAGGCCTTCTTCCTAGTGCACCATCCCCAGTCCATTCCAGTTAGGGGCTGGTCTAGTAGAGAGCACTGAGCCCTGTCCTGGACCTCAGAGCCAAGAATCTCACTGTGGAAAAAGAGAGATATATAATAGAAAGGAAGAAGACAAGGAGTGGGAGAAGACAAAGGCATTGGGTTGCATTATGTTGGAATTAGACATATCCATACAAACCCATGTGTTCCAATGATTTCATGGATACAAACTTCACCTACTTAAGGTGTTCCCCCGCTGAGGTATTGTAAGTGATAAAAGTGCGTGATATATGCATCCAACTCCAAAATGATTTGGAAAAACTAAATATTTATCTATGTATCTATAGAGAAAAGAATAAAAGATATATAAAATGTTAAATATTGATGAGTCTTGGTAAAAGGTATACAGGTGTTAATTGTATTATTCCTTCAGCATTTCCACAAGATTGAAAGTATTTCAAAATCTGAAGTTTAAAAAACGAGTCACTAGAACTATTAAGTTTGTATCTTTACTTAGAAAATTAAGATAATGGTATTAATTTTGTCTCAAAGGATTATTTTGAACTGCTTATGTATCTCTTGGTGCCCATGTGTATGTCTTTCTGTGTAGGTAGGTAGGTAAGCACATACATATCTACATGCATAACAAGGGTGGATGTGAGTGGGTGGTTGGATGGATAGAGACGGTCCTTTGGAATTTCCTTAATTGGTTCCCTAGGTAGTATATATATTCTTTAAGAAGTCAGGTTTATTAAGGTATGTTGAAGTAAAATTTGCGTACAATAAACTTTATCCTTTTTATGTATAAAATTCTGTGAGTTTTGACAGACATATACAGTTTTGTAATCATCATCAAAATAGAAAATTTCCATTGCTCTTAAGACTCATACTTCATAGTTTCTCTTTCCTACTCTCAGCCCCTGGCAGCCAATACTCTGATTTCTGTCCCCATAGTTTTGTCTCATTCAGAATGTAAGATAAATGGAATCATCCCGTTTTAGCCCTTTTATGTTTGGTTTCTTTCACATAGCGTAATGCTTTTGAGATTCATCCATGTTGTTGAAGGTATTTTTTGTTTATTTCTTTTTATTCCTTAGTAGTAGTATTCCTTGTATGGATGTACCACAGTTGGTTTATTTATTTAATTGATAGACATTTGGGTTGTTTCAAGTGTTTGGAGATAATTAATAAGGCTGTTACAAACATTCATATACCTGAGTTGTCTAGTAAATATATGTAAAATTTTTGAAGAAATTGCCAAATTGTTTTCCAAAGGGGCTGAACCATTTTGCAGTTCCATCAGCAGTGTATAGGAGTTTCAGTTCCACTGCCTTGTCAGCAATGAGTATTGTCAGTACAGTACTTGGTATTGTAAGCTTTTTTAAAAATCCATTCTAATGTATCTCCTTGTGTTTATTTTGGGTATCCCTTATGACTGATAATACTGAGAGATCTATGCTTATTTGCTATCTATAATTTCTTTTTTTCTTTTTTTGGAGATAGGGTCTTGCTTTGTTGCCCGGACTAGAGGGTAGTGACATCATTATAGCTTACTGCAACCTCAAACTCCTGGGCTCAAGAGATCCTCCTACCTCAGCCTCCCCAGTAGCTGGGACTAGAAGCACACGCCACCAAACCCAGCTAATTTTTCTATTTTCTGTAGAGACGGGGTCTCACTCTCGTCAGGCTGGTCTTGAACTACTGGCCTAAAGCAATCCTCTCACCATAACCTTCCAAAGTAGGAGGATTACAGGCATGAGCCACCACACTGGGCCTTGCTATCTATATTTCTTTTGGTAAAATTTTTATTAATCATTTTACCCAATCTTTTATTGAATTTCATTCTCATTATTGAGTTTTGAGAGTTCTTTATATATTCTTTTCAAAGTCAACATTTATAGCAAATATTAAAATGTCTATAGTAATATATATATTTTTGAAATATAATATTTGGTTAATCATGTTTAAATCAGAAATTAGGAATAAATCTTTAGTACCAGTAGTTACTAAGCTCTTACCATGACTTATTTAGGCTGAGCATAGATTGCCAGACTTGTTAGGAATTAATTTTATGTAATAAGAAAAAAATCATACCTTGGTCAGTCACTTAGTTTTTTAAAGAATATCAGAAAATATGATGTTTATATTTGTAAAATTTTCTATTAAATTTCTCACATTTATATTTATTAGTTATTATATTAGCATCTCCCAACAAACATTGTTCTCTTTACTTTTCACATACTTGATTTTATTTACTTTTGTGTGCTGAATATTCATTATTCTTGAGGGCTAAATTTTCTGTTAAGTTAAATAGGCATATCACAACAGATATATTGTTTCAGTCTCTTGTGTTTCTGTATCTCACTTATTAAAAATCATTAAATCGGCCGGGCGCGGTGGCTCACGCCTATAATCCTAGCACTCTGGGAGGCCGAGGCGGGTGGATAGCTCAAGGTCAGGAGTTCAAGACCAGCCTGAGCAAGAGCAAGACCCCGTCTCTACTATAAATAGAAATTAATTGGACAACTAAAAATATATAGAAAAAATTAACCGGGCATGGTGGCTCATACCTGTAGTCCCAGCTACTCGGGAGGCTGAGGCAGAAGGATTGCTTGAGCCCAGGAGTTTGAGGTTGCTGTGAGCTAGGCTGACGCCACACCACTCTCCAGCCCGGGCAACAGAGTAAGACTCTGTCTCAAAAAGAAAAAAAAAAATCATTAGAATCATTTATTTTTTCTTTGCTCTAACTTTATAATGTGGAAACTAGTTGGAAATCTTATGAAATGATCTGTATATTTTAATGACAA
>CAUYRT010054766.1:0-27628 GCA_963574885.1 Lepilemur ruficaudatus
GCTATAAGAAGCAATGGTGATATAGCACCTCTTGTGTTTTCCTGGATGGAGCTGAAACCCATTCTACTAAGTGAAGTATCCCAAGAATGGATGGACAGGCACCACATGTACTCACCAGCCAATTGGTATTAGCTGATCAACACCTAAGTGGACACATAGGAACAACCTTTATCGGGGGGGGGGCAGCTGGGAGGGGGGAGGAGGGGATGGGTATATACATAAATAATGAGTGCAATGTGCACCGTCTGGGGGATAGTCAGGCTTGAGGCTCTGACTGGAGGGGGGAGGGGGGTAAGGGCAATGTACGTAACCTTAACATTTGTACCCCCATAATATGCTGAATTAAAAATAAAAAGTAACTGTACATATAAAAACTACTAAGTTTTTCTTTTAATATTTGTTTTACTTTACAATTTTGATGAAATATATTTGATTTTGTAGTCAAATGAAATTTTATTTTATTTTTAAATCCTTTAGATTGATATTAATACACTATGGCATGTGTAAATAAAGTTTTATTGGAACACAGCCACATCCATTTGTTTATATATTGTCTATAGTAGTTTTATCACTATAATGGCAGAATTGAGCCTCTGTGACAGAAACAATATAGTTGGAAAAATCTAAAATATTTAGTATTTGCTCTTTGAGATATTTGTCATCTCCTCCTTTAAATCATTCTTGAACACAAATTATGTGAAGTTTTGATTACAACAATATAATTAGTGATTTTGCTGAAATGCAGGCAAGACGAATCAATTTTATAAAATAAATATATAATTTATAAATTATGGATGTATTTAATATTTACACATAAATCTTTGATCCATCAACAGAACCTCCAGCCATCTGCAGAAATAATAAAATCAGTCATCTTTGATACTTTTGGCTAACTTTCAGTCATCTGAAAGTCATAGCTTTACACATATTTTTCCATTTTGTCATTATGAAGGCACATTTTTTCAAGGTAGGAAATAACCACATTTTTATTTAATGATTTCTTATTTGATTTACAACTTTCAAATAATTAGACAAATGGTATTTGGGCCTCTATTTGTACCTGTGCCTCAGGCTCTGCACATGCAAGAGGAGAAAAGATAAGCACTCCCATATGCCCCTAACACGGAGATCTGCTTCTCTGCTGCAAGAATCCCTTGTTGGAGAATTTGCAGAAGAATCTAGTGCTCCCTTTGACAGAATAGGTCTTGCTCTCTTCTCTAGACCACTATGAGGTGAGAGAATAACTCTTCTTTCTCCCTAGTCTCTGGTCTCCTATGGCCAATGCAAATACTTACTGAGGGGAGATGGAAATGACTGTAGGAAAAAGAGGACTTCCATTTCGCTCTTCATTTTATGACTTTCTGTACTCTATAAAGCAAGTAAATAAATCAATCATTACATATTAAAAACAAGAGTTACTTACAAGTGAATCTCTAAAGGCTTCCCAGCCCAGAATGGAGATAACATTTTCAATCATTATGCAGAGACTTTCAGTTCTCAATTTTTCCTCTTCCTTCTCCAGCTGAAATGAAGGGTTCATAGCTAGAAGGAAGATACTGGGTGTTCCTGACACTAAGAAATGATAAATGTTTGAGATGATGGACATGCTAATTACCCTGATCTGCTCACCATCCATTATATGTATCAAAACATCACCATTTACCCCCTAAATAATGTATAATTATTATTTGTCAATTTAAACAAATAAAATTTTTAAAAAAGAAAGAAATCGGGACTTTTATGATGACTTCTCCTTTACATTGTTCACCATTCTTAATTCTAGAAAGCCTCAAGAGAAGCTTGGACATTTCTTTGTTCTTCTATCTTGGTCTGCATCAAATTCTTAGGCAGGGCTTCTACCTATCAATGTTCTTTGCAACGGCGGGGGGCTGGTGGCAGGTGTCGGGGAACAGTACAATTATGGATTTTCTCTAATTTTTCCACATTGGAAAACCAAAAATAAAGAACAGAGTTTTCTCCCTCTTGCTATCTACATCCCTACCCCCACTATACACACATACTCTTGCTGCTGGTCTAATACTGTTTTAGGCTGGCAAATTCACCATTGCTTAAGGGGCAGAACATTGCCTGGAAGAGAGTGAGTGCTTGCCAAAAGATTTACTGCAAATCTGGATTTACTGAAAGCTAATGAAGCTTTCTTCACGACCTATCACTTGCACAGGTCTATTTCAAAAGGCTAGGAAGGCTCTAGCTATTTGCAATTAAGCTGTTGTTAACTTTACAGTGAAATAACTTTTGCCCACTATGCAAACTCAACTAGCATGATAATACGAAGATAAAGGTGGTAGGCATAACGGTATGATGGTGTCATAATTTGTTGGATTTTTTTATTCATAATGAGTAGTTACTTACAGAACTACTTTTACATGCATAACTTGTATTCTTTATCCTAAAGAAGGTCTCCAATACCACATAACTTTCTGGCCCCATAAAACTCAGATATGTCTGCAAGAATGGAAAAACAAACCCCACATGTACTCACTATTAAATTATAACTAATTGATCAATACTCCTGTGGCATATGGAAGTAAAACTCAATGGAAATCAAGCAGGTGGGATGGGGGAGGAGAGAATGAGTAAACTCACACCTATCAGGTACAATGCACACTATCTGGGTGATAGACACACTTATAACTTTGACTCAAACTGTACAAAAGCAATTCATATAACCAAAACATTTGTACCCCTGTAATATTCCGAAATTAAAAAAAAAAAACCTTCAGATATGTCCCTAAAGGATGTTCAGTAAATATTTACAGGAGTGAATAACCTTCTACAATAAGATAAATTTTGATTTATCTGATACAACATCTTAATTTTATTAAAAATGTAAGGTAGCTAAATGAAATGCCTGAATCTTTAGAAACCACTTTAGTATATTAGAAAGAAGTTGGAAAAAGCATACACTTTAGAGCCAAATAGAAATGGGTTTACATCCTTTCCCCTAATAGTGTAAACCTGAAATTGTTTAATTTCTTTGTGCCTCATTTTCCCTGTATGTAAAATGATGATAATAACATTTACTTTGCAAAATTATTGATGAAAAGAGATGATGTATGTATACCGCTGAGTCAGACTGCTGAGCCTGAGAAAGGCATTTAGAGGAGAGTGAGGAGGCTTGGTGTAGGGGGCGAACCCACAGATGCTGAAATCAGATGACCTAGTTTATATCTTCACTCTGCAGCTAGTTAGCTATACAATCTAGGACAAATTATTTAACCTCTCTGTGCCTTTGTGTCTTCATCATTAAAATGGGAAGAAAAATAGTACCAATATTAGAAGGTGGTTATGAAGATTAAATGAGTTAATATTTCTCAAGCACTAAGAACATCGCCTTTGGCACCGAGTGTGCTATATAAGTATATATTAAATTGTCATCTATTTATTTAGTGAAAATCTTTATTCCACTAGACCAGAACTGTTCTATTAGGTACATGCTATAGAAGAATAACCATAGCATTATCTCTGAAAATGTGGGACGTTTGTTCTAATTAAAGCCACATTTCATTGTTCGAGTTTCTTATAGGTGCAGATTTATAGACAACTTTTTGAAAAGCCAAAGTTTTGAATCTATGGCAACATGTTCTGCCTTGTTCCTATACATAAAGACCGCAATTATACTACTTGGTTACTACCTTCGAAGTACTTTTGGTAACAGTTGAACAAAAAGTGTTCCAACAAAAAAACTATTGTTTTCTCTGGGATCCAGGAAAGTTTAATTAAAGTGCCAACATGATCAAGCAGGCTAAGAATGTTTTCTAATTATTTCAATTAAGAGTCAGTAAGATTTGATTAATATTATTCTGACTGCTTTAGGCTCTGACAGATCTGTATATATTCATTTAGTTATTCATCTCTAGTATATCCTATTAATTATCTCTCTCGTTCTCTACGCCTTTCTCCTCTTCAATATAATCTTTTTTTTTAAATGGTCTCCAGAGCTTTTCCCTTAAAATAGTAAGAATCATTTTAAGTGCTACAGTTAATTTTAGTCAAAACTTTAAATATCATTTGAGTTAATTCATATCTCAGATTCTTCATATAAAACGAATATGTGAGTTTTTTAAAAATGGAGTTTTTCCAAGCTGGGTATAATTTACTATGTAATTCAGTGTTTACCAGGGAAATAAAATGATTATTTGTATTTCCCAGACTCACAGAATTAGGGAAACATTCAACTGTGCTGATTTTTTAAAACACACAGTTGGAATTGGTTAGTAATGCTTCATGTGTATGCAGAAAGCCCAACACATATTAAAATAGGTGGAGCTGGTTTATCAATACCCACCCAAAAATCACATAAATGCTGTGCCACATTTGAAGTATTAAATGGACAAAAGTCTAAAATCCAAAGTTACAACTCCCAAAGAAATGATCACTTATTCTTTTGTATATTTGGAATAATAAATTCTTGGCTTAATATATAATTCTGAGTAGGTGAAATGATTTTCTTTGGGGAAAATGCATAGTTAGTGCTCATTTTCAGCCAGCAATTGTGCTGGCATTTTAAAATATGTTATTATACCCAGAGGTTTTGGAAATGGTTGCGTGTTTTATAAAAATATAAATAAATATGAGATAGAATTATGCTGTAATTTCTGGGAAAATCATAATTCAGAATTCAATGCCTTTTGTGTTTCTAAACCTCACCTGCATAAACATAAAAATAAAATGTGAGTTTTAAAAAGAAGGGCATTTATAGTTCTTTTATGTAGTAGTTTCATGATGGTGTGTATATATGAACACACAAACATACATACAAGTTTTTGGTTTTTCTTCTATGAAAAAAACCTAAAAAATTACAATGATATTAAGACAATATATGAAATACAATGGCATAAATAGTTCCTGCTTTTTATCCTTGAGTTAGTCAGTCTTTCTCTTTCCTCTCTCTCTCTCTCCTTATTTAAGAATTTGAAAGAGAAAACAAAATATATGTACTATTTCCCATATGGCCACTACCATCACAGCTGAAAGCTATCACACGTGGCTCATTTCATCCTCTAGGTATCAATTTATGTTCCTGGAAGGTAGCATTTTTGACAATGCTTTTATACACAAAATGCTCTTCAACTTCATTACCCAGGCTGCATTAAGTAAAAGATAAAAAGAATTGTTATGATTATAATTATCATAATTTTATATGACAAAAAAGTCTTAATTTATCCAGCTCTTTAATGATGATGCAAAGAGAGAAATGCTAAGGGATGAAGTATATCTTTTATAAGAAATGAAGAATTAAAGTTCTTAAATGACATTAATGTCAAGGAAAATTCATCCATGAAGAGAATCAAATGCAGAAAGCATCCTGACTCATTCTTTGATGGCAAAACAAAAAATATGGCATGATGCAGTAATACTTTAATCATTTTATTGCAAAATAGATGAGAAATATAGTTCTTTCTGGATTAATGACAGACCTCAATGAAATAATTCACATAAAATATTTAGTTAATGCCTGATATATAGTAGGTGGTCAGAAAATGATAATACCTATTTTGAGCCAGATTTTTAAAAATTACTTTTTTACCATCTCTAACCATTGACATTTTTTCTCTTTTGAACTCATACCATAACAATTAACAAAGTGAAGAGATAAGCCACAGAATGAGAGAAAATATTTTCAAACCATACATCTGGTAAGGGTTTGCTATTTAAAATATATAAGGAACTCAAAAACTTAATAACAACAAACATATAATCCAATTCAAAACTGAGCAAAGGAGCAGAACAGGCATGTCTCAAAAGAAGGCATACAAATGGCCAACAGGTACGTGCAAACATGCTCAGCATCACTGATTGTTAAGGAAATGCTGGCTTACTTGTGTAATCTCAGCACTTTAGGGGCCCTAAGCAGGAGATAGCTTGAGGTCAGAAGTTGAAAACCAGCCTGGGCAACATAGTGAGACCCCCCACCTCAAAAATAAAATAAAATAAAAAATTAGCTGGGCATGGTGGTACACCCCTCTGATCCTAGCTACTCAGGAGGCTTGAGCCCAGGAGTTCAAGGATACAGTGAGCTATGATTGTGCCATTGCATTCTAGCCTGGATGACAGAATGAGCCCGTCTCTAATTTTAAAAAAAAGAAAACAAAAAACTCACAATGAGACATTACTTCACAGTTGTTACGGTGGCTAATCAAAAAGATGACAGATAACAAGTGTTGGTGAGGACGCAGAGAAAAGAGAACTTGTGTTGTGTAATGTTGATAGAAATGTAAATTAGTATAGCCATTATGGAAAATGGTAAGAAGCTTCCTTAAAAAACTAAAAATATAACTACTGTATGATCCAGCAATACTACTTGTGTGTATATAACCAAAGGAATTGAAATCAATATGCCGAAGAGATATCTGCATTCCGATGTTCATGGAAGCATTTTTCACAATAGACAAGACATGAAATCAACCTAAGTGTCCATCAGTGGATGAATGTTTAAAGAAAATATGGCATATATTCATAATGGAATACTATTCAGCCTTAAGAAAGAAGGAAATTCTGTCATTTGAGGCAAACAGATGAACCTGGAAATCATTATGATAAGTGAAATAACACAGGCACAGAAAGACAAATACCACATGACCTCACTCATATGTGAAATCTAAAAAAGTTGATCTCATGGAAGTGCTGAGTAAAATGATGGTTACCAGAGGCTGGGGAATGGGGAAGGAGGGAATGGAGAGTTTTTCAACATAGGGTACAAAGTTTCAGATAGACAGGAGGATTGAATTTTGAGATCCATTGCACCCAGGGTGACTACAGTCAATAATAATATCTTGCATATGTCAAAATCACTAGGCGAGTAAATTTAAAATGTCTCATCATGAAAACAATAAGTGAGGTGATGTATATGTTAATTAGCTTGATTTAATTATTACACATTGTGCACATATACTAAAACATCACATTGTATTCCATTATATATACAATTATGACTTGTCAATTAAAAATAATCTTAACTTAAAAACTCATACTTTATTCCCATGCTTATAATATGCAGCAGTATTATCTTAATAAATTATTTATTATCATTTTTCCATACTTCCTTTAAATTTCACTATTCATTTGCTTTTAAATTTGTAATTATAAAAAATAGCCTTTTCTTTCCATTCCAAAAAATATTTTTATAAGACTAAATGTGTTTTGAAATAAAGCTTCTTTACTTTAAATATGAAATAACTTTATTGTTTGAAAACCGTTTTTAAGAAATCTCTTCTTGTATTTTATTTTTTTAGTAGTTGATGCATCTACAAACAACAATAGCATTAAATCACCATTTTTTCTTAACCATGAATTAATGAGAACATACAAAGGTCACATAATTTAAATTTCTCTATAGATTCTTCAATTTTGTTTCTAAGAAACAATGTCCACTACCATAGCCTCCTGAGCACTTAACAATTAAGTTAAAATTCAGACTTAACCGTTTTAGGAAGAAAATAAAACTATGTTTGAACTTCAAAGTTACTTGACATTAGAAAAGTGAGAAAGAAAATTTGAAAGTAACGATTGGTTGAACTTGAACACTTCTCATCTTTGTCCCTTTGTGATGGTGTTTAATTTTAACGATGTAAATTGCATTCAGGATGCATGAGCTTCTTTATCTAATCACAGTCTGTCAAGAATCTGTTTAGATATTCACCTGGGTTAATATGCATATTATTGTTCTTCAGTTTGGAAAGTGAAGCTTCAGACAGAATCCATTATCTGTGTGTTTTGGTTTTCCTGAGCAATTGTTTCCCAAATGCATATTAATTTTATTTTTATTATTTTTAGCTCTGTTCCATCTGGGTCCTTGTGCCCTGAGTATAGCCCAGTTCTTGGATTAAAATACCTGTGACAAGTTGTGGGGCTGAGAAATGGATTTCAGGTGTCACAGATTGGGTAACCCTGGGAGACCTCAACCACCCTGAGAGCATGCGGTTGCTTTGCAGTGAGTGACACTGGTCAGCAATCACTGAAGGCCTTCCAAATATCTCCTCACTGTTCATAGTGAATTCCAACAAATATCAGTCCCCAAAATGCCTAAAAATAAGAGAGATCTGTGGTCAAAAAATTGGGAATAAAACTACATACTATAAGCCCATTGATGAGTCAAGCAAGTTGTACGTTACAGATGACAAGAAGGTCCTGAGAAGGCATTTAAAAAGTCTTTAATTTTGTTTAACTCCACACTTGCCAAATTTATTTGAACATGGAACCCTTTAAGCAAAACAGTCATAGAGACTTTTTCCTTTTTCCTTCCATGTGTTTTCTGAGTTTTCTATAATGAACAACTATTACTAGAAAAGAAAGTGACAAATGTATGAAAAATAAAACAATTAAAGTTGCTACACTAATAGAGTGGAATGTCTATGAATGGTCTGTGAGACCTGATTTTCCTCACCACATTTTTTTCCATGCATAAAGCACAACAAAAATCACATTCTGTGATCTATTTATTGTCAGAAGAGCATTTTCAAAAGTACATTCTATAGACCATTAGTTCCCAGAGATATCTGTGACTATTCCACAAAAAAGAATTTCAGGGCAAAAAAACATGGAATCTACAAAATTGTGATGGCTTCTCAGAGACTTTAATATTCTAATGCACATTGTGCGTTCCCCAAAAGAGTGAATTTGCTATTTCAACAAATTTATTTGACCTTTTTGTTAATAATATCTTCAGGCACTTTTTTTTGAACCAAATATGCTTTGGAAAACACTGCTTAAAATTTTAGCTTAAGAAGTATTTGAAGACCCAGTGATGGCATGGATTAAAATGGTCCTCAGCAGTTGACCTCAGGCCCTGGCTGAACTCTGAGGTCTTGCCAGCAGAAAAAATACAGAGAAATTTACCTAATTCTTGTCAGGGACAGCTCAGACATCCAGGGACTTTAAGTTTCAAAGAAATATAGCTAGCTGTTAATAGATAGCTAGATAGATAATTATCATAATGATGATAATGAATTTATATATATATATAACCAAAATATATTCCCCTAACTGAATGAAATATGAGAGCGAGAGCGAGAGAGAGAGAGAGAGACAGAGAGAGAGAGAGAGAGAGAGAGAGAGAGAGAGAGTCTTTCCATTCATTTCATTTGGTCAAACAATATTTACTCAGCATCAATTCTCTTCCTAAAACAGGTGCAATACTGAATATGCAAAAGCACTTAAGTGAGTTGACTCATAACCTCTGAGAGTTTAGTCTCATTGGTGAGGTATCCATGCAAATAAACTCAATAATACTTTGACATCTGTAGAAAGAGCTATATCTAGAAAGCCAAGGAGCCAAGAAAAGGGACCTAGAGCTTACAGAGATTTGGATCAGGAAATGTTTCCTAGAAGGGCAGATTGCTGAGCTAAGACCACAACCTCTATTCCATACACTTCCCACCATTATCTGTCCCCACATGAAGATCTTATAAAGTGTAGAATTGCATCCTATAAATAAATTTATCTTCTTTTTGTAGTTCTGACAACAGTTTGATAACAATGGCAATCTCTTCAAAATTTCAATTGAAAGTCGTATTTGGCCAGTGATAATAAAATAGTGTCAGTAAAATAACAAATGTGATCTACTGAGCTTTATATAGAACAAGAAATTATCACTAATGAAAACAAAAAATAATATTGGCTCCAAGAATTAGATGGGACTATCATTCAGATTATCCATGTCGAAGAAATAGTGAAAATCCTCTTTTTTGCTGACTGCAATCTGTTACTGAATTGAATCTTTGAACTATTGAATCATTAATTTTTAAAAAATTGCATTTTGCCAGCCAATTACTCAGCATTCCATGGCATGATCAATGATGTTAAAGGTTTTCAGCTGATTGTATTAATCAATTAAGCACAGAACATAAACAAAAAACAACTGTCAGTTGATCTTGATCCATTGCTGATGAACTGCTGTTTAAAACAGTTAATAATGAAGTAATGCTTGAAAACTAAGGGCAAAGGCCTAATTGATTTTTCAAAAGTAAGAACACTCTAAATGCTCAATTAGCTAATAATTTGCCTACTAATTGATTTCTTCAAGGTGTCTGACTAGCAAAATTGAGAAAGTTTCTATAATCACTATGCTTCTACAAAAACCTTATTTCTAGGCATCTAGGAAGGTTAGAAGATCAATTTAGACTCCCATTAATACTGTAGGAAACTTTCTCCAAGGATGAAAAAGGTACTATCAAGAACAAAGAAATCATCAACTAATAAAACTCTGGGGAGTACTTTATGAAATGAACTAATTTCATCAAGAATACTAATAAATTAAATAGGAAAACATAATGAAATGATGCAAATACCTATTAGAAATAACAGACATTTACCAAACACAAAAGGACAAGTTTGAGAAGGAGAGACTTGTGAATAATGCTTTTAATTGCAGGTAATGAGCTAAATAAAGAGAAATGAACATATGAGGATGCTAAGAATTCTTCTAATTACATTGTATTCCCTAATTATGTATTTTTACTGTATAGGCAAGTTACATAACTTTTCAGTAATGGAACATGATGAATGATATGTAGGTGATGAAATAGAGATTAGAGGTGCTAAAGAAAATCCAAAAGTATCCTGAGGGGAGATTATAATGCTAATAAATGAATATTAGTAGCTAATATCTATGGGACACTTATTATGTACCAGCCACTTTGTTAAGCATTTTACCAAAGAATAACTCAGTTAATCCTCACAAATTCCTCTGAGAGGTTAAGTGTCTTTCCAGGCACTAAACAGTATGTCCAGAATTTGAATCCAGACAATATGGCTGCAGTTTCCATGGCCATAACTTCTATATTCTCCTTTATCAAACCATGTCATATTTGAACACTTTACATAGGTTTTCTTATTTAATCTTACAACCCTATGTGTTGAATACTCTGTGTTAGATACTATATACCAATAAAAAATTCTGATTAATTTGCTCAAGGCACACTGGGCCAGTATATAGTCTCTTAGAAACTTACAGGACTGATATCACAGCACATAGTCTTTGGGTACAAATATGGACAGACAGGCTGAGGTTCTCTTACTACTTCACTTCTTCACTCCACTCCTCCCACAATTTTAATACAACCGTATGACTTCACTTCTTTTTCAGGGGTGCTGTGAAAAGATTTTCTTTTTAGACAGGGTCCTTCTCTGTTTCTCAGGCTAGAGCATAGTGGCATTGGCATAGTTCACTGCAACTTCAAACTCCTAGGCTTGAGGATTCTCCTGCCTCAGCCTCCCAAATAGCTGGGACTACAGACGTGTGCCACCATGCCCCACTAATTTTTTCTATTTTTTTTTTTTTTTGTACAGACAAGGTCTCACTCTTGCTCAGGATGGTCTCGAACTCCTGGCTTCAAGCAATCCTCCCACCTTGGCCTCCCAAAGTGCTAAGATTATAGGTGTAAACCACCACGCCTGCCCTAAAGGATTTTTAACACATACAAATTATGCATAAAAATTATTAGGTAGGAAGATATTTGCACTAATATGAATACATGCATGTTTATTTGTATAAATATTCTAAGTTCATTACTGTAAGTTGCCTTATATCATAATTTAAAAAAAAAAACAGTGTTAGCTAAAAATATCAAGCATACATTAGTTGTTGAGCTAATTGACCAGGAAATAATTTCCTCCTTAAGAGCCACCTGAATCGATTGAAATGATCACATAGTTTTTGTTTTTAATTCTGCTTATGTGGTGAATCACATTTATTGATTTGTGTATGCTGAACCATCCTTGCATCCCTAGTCCAAAACCCACTTGATTGTGATGGATTACCTTTTTGATGTGTTGTTGTATTTGGTTTGCTAGTATTTTTTGAGGATTTTTGTGTTCTGTGTTCACAAAGGATATTGGTCTGTAATTTTATTTTTTTGTTGTGTCCTTTCCTGGCTTTAGTATTAGAATGATACTGGCTTCATAGACTGAGTTAGTGAGTATTCCCTCTTAATGTTACTCAATAAAATCCAGTATATGTTTATGATAAAAACCCTCAGGCAACAAGACATAGAAGGAATACACCTCAAAATAATAAAAGTCATATATGTCAAACCCACAGCCAACATCATACTGAATGGGGGAAAGTTTAGAGCATTCCCCCTCAGGACTGGAACAACACAAGGATGCTGACTTTCACCACTTTTAGTCAAGATAGCACTGGAAGTTGTAGCCAGAGCAATCAGGCAAGAGAAAGGGTACCCAAATCAGGAAAGAGGAGGTTAAACTGTCCCTGTTTGCTGACAATATGATCTTATATCTTGAAAACCCTAAAAGACTCCTCAGAAAGACTTCTAAAATTAATAAATGCAGTAAAGTCTCAGGTTACAAAATTAATGTACATAAACCAGTAGCATTTCTATGCACTTATAATAGTCAAGATAACAGCCAAATTAAGACCTCAATACCATTTATAATAGCTGCAAAGAAAATAAAATACCTAGGAGTATACTTAACCAAGGAGGTAAAAGATATCTACAAGGAGAACTACAAAAAACACTGATGAAGAAATCCAAGATGACACAAACAAATGGATAAACATCCCACGCCCAGGGATTAGAAAAATCAACATTGTTGAAATGTCAATATTGCCCAAAGTGATTTAGAGATTCAATGCAATTCCTATCAAAATACCAAAGGTATTTTTCACAGATATAGAAAAAAAAATCCTAAATTTCATATGGAGTCAGAAGAGAGCCTGAATAGCCAAAGTAATCCTAAGCAAAAAGAATAAATCTGGAGACATCATATTACCTGACTTCAAATTATATTACAAGGCTGTGGTAACCAAAACAGCATGGTACAGGTATAAAGGTAGAAACATAAACCAGTGTAACAGAACAGAGATTCCAGAAATATAAACCACATAGCTATAACCAATTGATTTTTGATAAAGCAGACAAAAACATACACTGGGGAAAGGATGTCCTATTCAATAAATGGCACTGGGGAAATTGGATAGACACAGGCAGAAGAATCAAATGGAATCCCTGTCTCTTACCATATACAAAAATTAACGCAAGATGGATTAAAGACTTAAATATAAGACCTAAAACCATAAAAATTCCAGAAGAAAACAGGAAAAATGTTTCTGGACATCAGCCCAGGCAAAGAATATGTGATTAAAACCCTAAAGACAAATCTGGCAACAACAAAAATAAATAAAGGGTACTTAATTAAATTAAAAACTTTCACACAGCAAAGAAAGTAATCAACAGAGTATATAGAAAACCTACAGAATTGGAGAAAATATTTGTAAAGTATACATATGACAAATATAGAATCTACAAATAACTCAAACAAATCAACAAGAAATAAACAAGTCAGTCCATCAAAAAGTGGATAAAAATATGAACAGATTGTCTCAAAAGAAGATAGGCAAATAACTAACAAACATCCAAAGAAATGCTCAACATCACTAATCATCAGGGAAATGCAAATTAAAATCACAATAAGATACCACTTTACACCTATCAGAATGGCCATTATAAAATCAAAAACAATAGATGTTGGGAATACTTATATGCTGTTGGTGAGAATGTAAGTTAGTATAACCATAATGGAAAACAATATGGAGATAATGAACTAAATTAGAACTAAAATTAGATCTACCATTCCATCCAGTAATCCCACTACTGGATATCTATCCAAAGGAAAATAAATTGCTACATAAAAAAGACACTTGTATCCAAATATTTATCGTAGCACAATTCACAATTGCAAAGATAATGGAATCAACCTCAGTGCCCATCAACTGAACTCTGAATAAAGAAAATGTGTGTGGGGGGGGGGGAGGAGTGTATACACACACACCATAGAGTGCTACTCAGCCATAAAAAGGAACAAAATAATGTCTTTTGCAGCAACTTGGCTGGAACTGGAAACCATCATCCTAACTGAAATATCTCAACAATGGGAAAACAAACACCACATATTGTCACTAATAAGTGGAAGCTAAACGATAGGTATACATAATCATAAAGTTGTGTCATGGACAATGGAAACTAAGAAGGGGGAAGGGGGTGAGGGATAAAAACTTACTTATTTGGTACAATGTATACCATTCTGGTGACAGGCACACTAAAAGCCCTGACTTCTGCATTGTACAATTCATTCACGCAAAAAATCAATTTGTATACCCTTAATACTTTGAAATAAATGGAAAAAAAAAAAGAACCACCTGGCAAGTCAGGTGACCCAGTGGGACAAGAAATGAGAGAGATGAGGCAGATGGGAGTTCACTGTGAGTATAGGGACCAGTGCTGGGACCAAGAGACCGGGTTTTGATCTCTAATTTCATAGTCACCCACAGTAAGCCGCAGTTTCTCCATGGCCCTACAGGAAGATTGCAAGTCCATTCCCCTCACCCTTTCTATCTCTTCATTTATCCCCTGGGTAAAGAGAGATGCAAATAGGATGAAGATATAAACACATTTTTAAAAATCAGAAGCACCTGCCTTTCTTCTTGGTTTATTCCTGAATAACCTTGAGTTGAAATTTCTTGCTATTAAGATATGATGCATAATTAGGATTTTAAGTTTGTAACCCAATGTCCTCTTTCTCCTTATTATAAAATTAGAAATCAGCATTCCTACGCCTAGTGTGAATGTGAGGATCAGTCAGATAATTTATCCACATGCCTGGACATAGCAGGTGTCAATGCACATTGAACTTCCTTCCTTCCTGCCTGTCCTCCACAGACCCACCATCTCTCTTGCCCATTTACTTCCTCACTGCAGTGAAGAGACAATTGCTGTACCCAAGCGTTACAAGCCAGTCATCCCCTCCAGCCTCAAGTCTCAGTCGTACAAGTCAAATCCTCCAAACTGCGCATTTTCTTGCCAACTCTGCTCCCCTCTCTCTACAGTTATCTGTGGGTCATCCAGGCCTGAGTGAAAACCTAGAGTTCATTGTCCTTTTTCCCTTTAACTCTGCTCCTGTTCAGTCCACCATATGCATTGCCTGAGGGAAGGGATCACACTGAATACAGAGAACAAAGAGTTATCTTGGCTTTGAAGTCCCAAATTTGTTCTTGAACCTCACAGTTTCAGGAGTAAACTTGAAACTAAATTATTTTAATTTATAAGTGCCAGTATATATTTTTTCTCTTTATGTAAAATGTTGGGAGCCAAGCATCAAAGAAATTGTATGTCTAAACTCTGGATTGGGGGATTGACAGCTAAGAACTCAGACTACAACCTAAATTACTAGACGAAGGTTTTCTCCTGAGAGATGTATGCATTTCTAAGAAGGTGGGGAAGGCAATGTTGAGGAGGTAGAAGGGAGGCATAGTGGGCTTAGGCAGAATCCATGAGTGAAGGGGCCTCAGCCAGTAAAATCTAGTTGGTGGTGAGTCTTAGGAAGATGTCACCATGGACCCAGCGTCAGTATCAATGCCCTGAAAGCAGCATCAGGACCATTGTCATGGTGTGTTCAGGCAGAGGAGACCTGAGTCAAACCTCTGAGCTTTCTTCAACTCTAGGGAGCATGAAAAAACCATCCAGAAGAGTCCTGTGATCTTAAGAGGATCAGAGAAGTGGATGAGAGGAGACATCAAACCAGAAGAGACCTTTCATCAGGTAAGGCAGATCCTGAGTAAGTGCATTGATCTGTCACTAGCAATGATGGAGAATGACATGAAGTTTTCTTCGTGTAAAATGGCAGTTCAAGATAGCGTTCACACATATTTTCTTTCTTAAAAAATGTATACTTCTTTTATACCTGGGTTTATGGCCTATCAACAATTTTGCCCTCCACAGCATAAAGGGTTTAATTCAAGAGAGATCTAAGCCCCTCCAGATTCACTAAAATAAATTGGAAGTTTTGTTTTAATGAATTAAAAAATGGGTATGTTGACTTTCTTAGTCCATTCTGGCTTCTTATAAAAATATCATAAACTTGATCAAGAGAAATTTGTATCTTTTAGTTCTGAGGCTGGAAAGTCCAAGATCAAGGTGCTCATGTCTGGTGAGAGCCCACCTTCTGGTTCATAGATGATGCCGTTGAGCTGTGTCCTCACATGGTACAATAGGGGAACGAGTTCCCATGAGCCTCTTTCACACGGGCACTTATCTCATTTACTAAGGCTCTGCCCTCATGACCTGATCACCTTCCAAGCTCCCACCTCCTAATACTATCACCTTGGGGGTTAGGATTTTGGCATATATATTCCAAGGGAACACAAACATTCAAACCATAACATTGGCTAAGACTGATGTCTAATTGTATACTTTTAATCTGCCACAGACAAAAATATTTTGTGGAGCACATCCAGGTTGATAACAGCATTATTCACAATAGCCAAAAAGGTGGAAGCAACCCAAGTGTCTGCAATGGATGAATGGATAAGCAAAATGTGGTACATACATATAATGGAATATTATTCAGCCTGAAAAATGAAGTAACTTTTGACACATGCTAAAGCTTGGATGAACCTTGAAGATGTTATGGCAAGTGAAATAATGTAGTCATAAAAGGACAAATACTGTACAATTAATTTATAAGAGGTGTCTAGAGTAGTAAAAATTTGTAAAAACAGAAAGTAGAATGGTGGTTGCCAGGGCTAGGGGGGAATGGGGAGTTATTCAGTAGTTAATGGATATGGAAAAGGTAGTTATTTAGTGTTTAAATATTTAGGGGTATAAAGTTTTGGTTTTGCAAAATGAAAGGAGTTCTATAGATATATGGTAGAGATGATAGCACAACATTGCAAATATACTTAATGTCATTGAACAATACCCTTAAAAATGCTAAGGTGGTAAATTATATTTATGTATTTTATCAAAATTTTTAAAAGAATTAAGGCAAAAAAATTTTGTGAAACTATAAGGAACTTCTGTTTGTTGCTTATGTACATAGCTCCTTCAAAGAAATCTTTAAAATATAACACCCTCTATGCAAGAAAGTTATATGACTACCCAGGGCTATGTAACTGCCAAATTCACATCCAATTCTCCTGAGTCCAAACCCAGCACTTTCTCCACCGTACTCTAATAAGTGTACACTTGAGTATATGTGAACAAACAACATATACATAATCATACAAATATAAGTACAAAATATAATGTGTGTCGTTCTTACTAGCAGACAAAATATTAATAATAAAGCACTTACTGATCATTTTAATGTTACTTTCAATTTGTGAATTTCAGACCACTTTATTTTAAATGAAAAAATATTTTCAGAGTGTCTTTGATGCCCAATTATTCTATTAAGTCTACTTTATAGACTTCGTTCTTTGAAATAGTAAATCAGGTTTACTAAGTATTTAAAACTACATGGTTCATTTTCATTGTCTCTAACGCTAAACCCATGGAAATTTATCCTTGCCAGCTCTTTAGAAAGTGTTTCTGAATTTTATGTGCTGCCCATTTTTATTGAAGTCCAATAAAAAAATCTATTTATTGTATACATATGTAAAATTGGAAATAGTTGGCTGTCATTAAAATGGAGAATTATTTTAACATTATACGATATTTAGATATCATTAAAAAGAACTCATAAGTTCCAACACTCTAAAAGCTCACATTTAAAGTGGCATAATGAACAAACATATACTTATGATTGTGTATTTAAGAGCTTATTTTATTGCATTTTATATCCATCTGAGGTTTTATTTTACTGTTTAAAAGGAAATAGAATCTTTGTTTTCTCTCTCACAGTCATACTTGGAAGGAAAGTAGCATTTTATGGTAGCAAGGGCATTGGCACGGAAATTGGGCATTCAAGCTCTTCTGCTATGCAACTTTGAACAAGTCTTTTCACCTGCCTTGAACTCGTTTTTCTCCCCAATAAGGTAAGTGAGTGAGAGTAGCTGGACTCGAAAGTCTTTCCATCTTTTATATTCCAAGACCAACACTTATGAGACTTTGATGTGCACATTAGATGTGTTGGCTGCATGGGCTGCATCTGGCACACCTCATTCCCACAGTAAGCCTATACTCCTTCCTTCAACCAACTTGAACTAAACCAGCTTGGCTCAATGTATAATTCCTGAAGGCATTCATTAATGGTGATGATGATAATTACAGGTAACATTTATTGAGCACTTACTATGTGCCAGGCACTTTTTGTGATATGTTGGTTATAAAAACAGCTCCAATTCCAACCCCCACCCCATATCCATGCCCTTTGCAGCTCCCCTATTACAGGGGCAGGGGGAGAGTCTATCTCCCACCCCTTGAATCCGGGCTGACCTTGAGGCATGCTGTGGCCAAGGATGCTGTGGGCATAATAATGTGCCAGCTCTGAGCCTAGGCCTCCATGCTTGCTCTTGGAACTCCACTACCACCACAAGAATCAGCCCAGGTTAGCCCGCCAGAGATGAAAGAGCACATTAAACAGAGGGTTGTCCTAGTCACAGCTGCAGACACGGGAGAGAGCCCAGCCAAGATCAGCAAAGCTCCCTAGCTGACCCACAGCTGGCCACAGAGGCATGAGTGAGCCCCGTGGAGCCCAGGGTGGTTCATCAGAACCACCAGGCTGAAATAATAAACAGTTATTGTTTTAAGCCGCCAAGTTTTGGTGTGGCATGTACTGCAGTATCCTTGTGTCAACAGACAACTGTTAACAGTTTACTCATTTACTCCTCACAACAGCATTACATGAGAGGTATTATTAGCCCACTTTAGAGATAAGGAAACTGAGGCACAGAGAGATTAATTAATTTGCCCCAAATCACAAAACTACTTTATCTTACAAATAATAAAACACCATTGATTATAATATGCACCACTATTTTATACACACTAAGAAAGAAAAACAATGAGACTTTTAAAAAGATGCATCCTAATTTCAGTGATGTCAAAGATGAAAAAGAAATACATCTTAGAATTGATGAAATCTGGAAGTAAGCAGTAGGGGCCAGGAATTTGGGCTGGGTGGTTTCACTTATTTGAAATAATTTGAGATACTCATGTATTTAACTGGTAGTTTGGAATTGTACACACCTTTTTTTTTAAAGTTTTCTAGATTGGCAGATATTGTGTGAGGGACTTGATCCTCTTAATCACCCTGGGCTTTTAAATTTTTCTCTGCCCAGTTCTGTGAATTGTGCTGTATCCTTTATACTTTAACTGGGACTCCTCTTCTTTGCTGTATACTTCATCACCTGCATTATTTCATTAACATTTTCTCTCCCTAAATCCCTCTCTGGTTGGTTGGCCTTCTAAAAATTCCTCCAATTTATCTATGTCTCTTAAAAGAAATTAGATGCTCACTTACTAAATATAGCATTAATGAGACCTAATCACTAGTGCTGAATTAGATTAATTACCTTGCTTGTTTTGAATGTGACACTCATCAATCAATTAATATTCCACATATGTGTGATTCTCCCCATTGTGTATCCTAAGACAGATTAATCTGACCATGCCTTTTGGAGGTAGGTAGACTAGGATCAAATAGGGCTTCTTTCTGCCACTTGCTATTTATATAACCTTGGACAAGTTACTTAATATCTTTAAGATCCAATGTCCTCATATAAAAATGGATATAAACACATTCCAGCCTGTATCTTTCAGGATTTGTTCAGAGAAACAGAATTAGTGGAGGCAGGGGAGAATGTTTTACGTGATTATATATGACTGATTCCAGGGATTTGATCTGATGCAGTTGTGAGAGCTGATTAGATCAACAAGGTGAGGCTGCTGTCCTGCTTTAGTTCAAAGTCATCAGGGCCAGCATTCCAGAGAAGAGATGAACATGAAGGACACATTGAAACCTGCGAGAATCCACTAGAATGTTCTGGAACCCATGTTAGTCTCTCACTGTCTTCAAACCTCCGGCATGAATGACAGAGGTGTCAAGCTGGTAGGTGGCTTCCTCCATTACAGAGCTAAACACACACCTGGCCCAGGAGTTGGAAATGCTGAAAGCCTTCTGAAGCTGAAAGATACAGCAGTGCCTGGAGGTGCTGTATAGACCTAGCTGCTTCCTCATGTCGAAAGGTGAACCACAGTGACAAGCACGTGCCACAGCAGTACCTGGTGTCCGTCCTGCACTTACTGTTGCCAGATTTAGCAAACAATAATACAGCATGTCCTCCTAAATTTGAACTTGAGATAAATAACAATTTTTAGACATGTGTCCCAAATAGCACATACAAATTCTCTTTTAATATAAATATGTGCCATGTAGTATTGGGACATACTTATACTAAAAAAATTATTTTTGTCTATCTGAAATTCAAACCTAATAAGGCATTCTATATTTTACTGGCAACTCTACCTGCACTGGCTTTCAGAATGTAAAAAGATTACGACTTCTACTGTACTTCTGCCTTTAATTCAATTCACATAGAAAAAATTATCTTCTGGGCAAATCAAAACACAATGACATATTACCTCAAACCCATTAGCATGGCCACTATCAAAAGAACAGAAAACAAGTGTTGACAAGGATGCGGAGAAATTGGAACCCTAGTGCACTGTTGATGGGAATGTACAATTGGCCAGCCACTATGAAAAATAGTATGGAGATTCCTCAAAAAATTAAAAATAGAATTCCCATATGATCCAACAATCCCACTCCGTATTATTCCATATGAAGTGGCAAAGGATTTGCTATCCTACAGCTCGTTCTAGAACTCATCTTAGTGAATAAAATGTCTTTGGGAAAATACCTCTTAGTAAGTTAAAAATCAAAGGGATGGATATTAGCTCAAGCCTCAAAAGAATTGAATGTTAAACTATTCTGTGTGAAATGAGAAAAATGTGATTGTTTGGGAGAACAAGGAAATGAGAAATAAAATGGGAGCAAAGAAACAAGGGGAGAGAGAGAGAGAGGTGAGCAAGATAAAAAATTCTGAGAGCGGGGAGAGGGCCAGGGTAGGAGAGCTGAAGGACTTGCTTAGAGTCGTGCTGCCTGATGTTCCATTTAAATGTTTCTCTTTTCAGCCAAGTAGACTCCTTCTCTGTTCTTCCCTCTATCCAATACTATCCTATCTACACCAGTCACAGGCTTCAGTTTTGCCAGCTGTACTCAAGAATGGCGAGAAGAGATCGTTACTATTGTGATCGTTTTGGAAGAAGCTGGCTATCACTTTTGTGAACAAAACAAAGAGAACACAAATTCAAAGGAAGATGTAGCTATGAGACTATAAGCTACTTGAGAATTCAAACAAATCTACAATAAGATATTGGAGTTTGCCACACAGATTTAAAATAAATTTAAGATACATTCATCTAGTTCTCAAGGAGCTGGAAAAGTGTTATCTGGATAACACTTTTCTCATTTTTAATTCTTTTGCAGAGGAGGTTAAAATGACCTTTCCTCAATGAAATAGTGGTAATAGCTATTTCTTTTTAAATGTCATTCCAATGCAGTCTCTCAATTTAGAAACAGTTATAATACTGCTTTCCAGGAACACAAACACAACACACACACCCCCTAGAAAATATATTCTGGAAGAATTATACACCAAGTTATTAACAGTGATTGTATGAAAATATATGGCCTATTTACTTTCAACTTTGATATATTTCTGTATTTTTATAACTAAGTTTTTTATAGCTAAGATATATTACTATTTTAGTTGGAAATATAAAGGTTTGTAAAATCTTTTGGTAAAAGAAGATTTACAACTGTCTGAGTATCTCCTTACAGTGAGAGATTTTAATACACTTCTCTCAATAATTGATAATTAAGCAGGCAAAAGAAATCCATATAGATAAAGGGAATTTAAGCAACACAATAAGCAACCTTGATATAAGGGATACACGCAAAACACTGCACTTAACAACTACAGAAGACACTTATGTTTATAAAAATTCCACCATGTACTAGACCATAAACCAAATATATCAACTTAATTTCTTTTCCTACCCATTTAACCACCTTTTACCACTTGCTGCTGCTCATCAGTCATCTATGGGTTATTCTCTCTTTCCAATAACAAATTTGTTAAGTTCCCAATCCCTCCATTACTACTTAGATGAGTCTCTGAACAAATCCTGAAAAATGTAAAGACCTTTAGCCACAAACTCTAGAACTCAGCATCCTCATCTTTATGTTCATCTACTCAGTTCCAATAAATGCTTTGTCCCTAGTATCTGCTACAATTCCTTTACTCTGATAAGAACAAGATCTCAGCCTTTGTCCTTACACCCAAGTCTTCACCTTGGAAAATAGTCCTTGAGCCAAGATTTAAGAGGAGGAGGCAATATAGAGATCATATAGTCCCACCTCTTTCCTCAAAAGATGAAGACACCAAAACCTAGAGAGACCCAATATTCCAGTACTTCTAGGACTAGAGCTTTGCTTCTCTTCTAACTAGCCAGTAGCTGGGACCTTACTCACTGTTGATGGACTTTCTAGTTGCTCACTCTCTGCTTGCCTATTTCCTGAGCTCTACAAGGCACAAAGCTGCATTGTGTTTACACTGGTCTCACCAGTGCCTTAGTCCCTGGCATATGGCGGTACTCAAATATCTGTTTATTTAATTATCTTGTGGATTTATGAATATCACCAGTTTTTTATTCCCCTATTAAGATAACTTGCTTATTATATAGTGAACTTCAGATCAACAGATATGTAAAACCACCACCTGTTGACTGTTGGCATATTTTCTGGGTACCTGTTCTGTTCCCTTTTCTGGATTTCCTACCAGCATCTATAACAGTGATTCCCTGGTTCTATCCCAGTTGGACAATTACATTTGCAGAAACTGGGCTCTGTTCTACTGCATCCAAAATATGACAATAGCCATAGTGTGTCATAGTGTGACCATAGAAAGTTCTCTGATCTCTCTAGGTTTTGGTTTCTTCATCTTTTGAGGAAAGAGGTGGGACTATACGATCTCTATATTGCCTCCTCCTCTTAAATCTGGGCTCAAGGACTATTTTGACCAATAGAATATGAAAAAAGTAACACTGTGCTGATTTTCAGACCTGGAAATTGGCAGCTTTCACTTTCTGTCTCTTGGAACACTCACTCTAGGAGCCCTGAACTACCATATAAGAAGTCTAATGATTCTGCCAGAGATACCATAAAGCTAGGCCCTGAGACTACACTGGAAGAGGGAACAAATCAACTGGGCCCAGACTTCTAGTTCTCTGCACCAAGGCACCGGACAAGTGAGTGAAACCCTCGAGGACCCTCCAAACCAGGTAAGACTCCAGCTGAAAAACACCAAGTGAACCCAATTGATACCATATAGAGAAGAATATCACCCAGCTGAGCTCCTTCCAAATTCTTAACCGACAGATCATAAGCATAGTAAATTGATTGTTTTTATAAACCCTAAATTTAGAATATTTGTTACACAGAGATTGATAACCAGAAAAGGTAGATAGAGTTTTAGGTATTTAAAATGGGAACTCTGCTTCTAGCAAGAGTGTAGTCTACATATTCTAAAAACCCTCCCATCATTAGATACTTTAAAATACTAAACTTTTTTTAAAAATTATTTTAAATGCATAGGTAAACTCTCAAGAGGATGAGAAAATATTCAGAAATAAAGGATCCCAGAATGAATCTAGACTAGTAAGCGGGTGCTAAAGCTGGCAGCTACCCCAAGGGCATTGGCTGACCTCCAAAAAGCAAGAGCCTTGGGTTTTAATGGCTGAAAGTCTTAGGCTCTTACAAAATAGGGAACTGAAGTCGAGATGCTGAATAAAGCCAAGAGCCTAAAGGGTTGCACTCCGAGTGAGAAATTGGATAGAAAAATATCAGCCCTGCAAAAGGATCTAACTAGGAAACTATTTTTGGCCTTGAGTGAAGGGAAACACAAAAAGAACATCTCTGAGAACCTGTTAACAGAAGCAGTTAGCCGACAATGTATACATACACCAAAACATCACATTATACCCCATAAAATATACAATTATTACTGTCAATTTAAAAAAACAAAAATATAACAACAACAAAAAGAAGCAGTCCTCAAATGGATTTGGGGATCCAACTCAAAACTATCTGTATGCTCCAAAAAAGCTAGGAAATTAATTTAAGCGGCCTGACATTGGGAATTTAACAAAACAGAGGCAAATCCCCTCTAAGGAATGGACTCTTCATCCCAATCCAGTAGATTCCTACAGATAAAGGCAATGGGGGGCTGGAGCTGACTTATGCAGACTTGCTCGAGAAAGAGCCAATCGTGTGCGTCTCTTCCCAACTTTGCAATAGGAGATGTTAAACGGACAGTTTGAAATTGACTATCATGAGAGCATTTACACCACAGAAATCGGCAAACACCACAAACTTGGCTTTCTAAAATAGGAGCCAGTTTATCACCACAAAACCAAAGAAAGGCCTCATATACATAAACTCCCTATTAGAAACACCACAAACAACAGTCAGTAGAAACAAAAACAGCACAATTAAATCCCCGAAGTCTTTTTAGAATTGAATTGTAAGATCAAAAATATCAAGTGAGAATCTTTTATATGCTCACAGAAAAGAGAAAATCATAAACATGGACAAAAAATAAGAGATTTGAAAAATGATTAATTATATACAAAAAAGAATTTAAGATAGAAGAAACAATAACAAAAAAGGATGTAGGAATATTCAGTTATTCCATGTATGTGATATAAGCTAGAGTATACACGTAAGAAAAATTTAGCTATACAGTATTTCTACCAGCTGCAATTCTGTAACGGCTCCTTGTCCTGTTCCAGAAAATATGCTACTGGTACCACATTTTTTACTCACCATTCGAATGGAATTATGTGCCATATATGATAGTTAATTTTTCTGTATTTTGTCATGAAATATATCATCCTTACAAAATTATAGACATTAATACAGTGAACATCCAAGGGTGATATTGTGATATAATAGGAAATATATATTTGGTCTTTATCCTCAGTTCCTGACACAGAGCTTCTAAATCCCTTAGGATTTTGTGAGTGATTGCAGTGTCTTTTGTTCTAATGAGGCAACACCTGGTGACCCGTAGATAGCTTCAGAATCAGGGCTGGTAGCCAGAAAGACCAGACCTTGATTAGATTCCTAGAATTTTCAGCTCCAGGAAGGGGAGAGGGGCTGGAGATTGAGTTAAAAATCAATCATGCCTATGTGATGAAACCTCCTTAAAAACCCCTAAATGACAGGGTTCAGAGAGCTTCCTGGTTGGTGAACACATCATTGTGCCAGGAGGGTGCACACCCCAACTCCATGAGTATAAAAGCTCCTGCACTCGGGGCCCTTCTGGACAACATCCTATGTACCTCGTCATCTGGCTGTAATATCCTTTATAATAAACCAGTAGTTTATTATATAGTAAGTTTATTATACCAGTAGTATAATACCAGTGGTATTACAAATACCAGTAGTTTATTATGTAGTAAGTAGAAGTGCTTCCCTGAGTTCTATTAGCAGTTGTAGAAAATTATTAAACCCAAAGAAGGGGTAGTAGGAATCATTTTCTGTATTTTGTGATGAAATATATCATTCTTATAAAAATTATGGACATTGATATATGAACACCTAGGTATTTAGATGCACACCTTCCTATTTTTCTAGATTCTCTCCATAATTCACCCAAACTTTATATAAGTATTTATCAATCCTATGACTGTTTTATGCTTTACTACATATTTTTGTATACATATGTAATACATTATGTTTAATGTTTTAAAACTTTAAAAAAATTCAGAAAGTTGCTTTTTTATCATTTATTTTAGATTTATCCATAGTGAAAATGACTGATATGTACTACTGGTTTGTTCATTTTCAGTTCTGTGTTATTCTGTTACTTGAACATACAATTTATTTAAACTTAGAAAAATAACTTCACAGCATCTAGTAAAGTTAAATGTACATGTTCTCTTTGACTCATTAATTGTATTTGCAAGCCAATTAGAAATCAATAGGAAGGAGGTGAGGGCAAAGCAACAGCTGTGGACATCAGATGTGATTTTAGATACAGAAGACCAAAAATAAGGAGAAACAAACCCCTAAAGCTCCTCAACGTGTCTGTGGAGAAGCCCTGTCTTGGTTTTGTTTAGTAAATACTTTCCACTCCATTGGACTTAGCCTGAACCTGGGTCTTGGTAGCCAGGGGCTTGGACTATTGTTCTCAGCTGTCAGACTTACACACAGAATGAAGTTCCCGCACTTTCCCGACACTCTGGGAATCCTCCCCATGTATTCTCTGCTCTGAGCTCCTGGTCTTGACAGACAAATTTACTCTGATAGCACAGAGATTCTCAACTAGTGCTTCAGCTTTAGAATATTTTTTAAATTACCTTTATTAGGAAATAATTTGCCTGGAATAAAATACAGTTTTTTATTTTAAAATATTATGGGGGTATAAATGTTTTTGATTACTTGTATTGATTTTGTTATGCTTGAGTCAGGCTTATAAGTGCGCCCATCACCCAGATAGTGTTCACTGTACCAGTTAGGTAGACTTTCACCTGTCCCCTCCTCCTCCCTCTTCCTTGCTTGATTTCCACTGTTTTACTTCCCTCTGTGCAAGTGTGTGCTCATCTGTTAGTTCCAATTTAATAGCAAGTACATGTGATATTTCTTTTTCCATTCTTTAGATACTTCACTTAGGATAATGGTCTTCAGTTACACCCAAATTGTTGCAAAAGACATTAAGTCATCCTTTGTGGCTGTGTAGCATTCCATAGTATACATATACCACATTTTGCTAATCCACTCATGTATTGATGGGCACTTGGGTTGATTCAACGTCTATGCAATTGTGAATTGTGTTGCTACAAACTTTCAAATGCAGCTGTCTTTTTGATAAAATGACTTCTTTTCCATTGGGAAATACCCAATAGTGGGATTGCTGTATCAAATGGTAGGCCTACTTTTAATTATTTGGGGAATCTCCCTACTGTTTTCCATAGAGGTTGTATTAAGTTGCAGTCCCACCAAAAGTGTTTCTTTCTCCCTGCATCCATACCAGCATCTATTGTTTTGGGACGTTTTAATAAAAACCATTCTAACGTGGGGTAAGGTGATATTTCATGTGGTTTTAATTTGCATTTCCCTGATGATTAGTGACATTGTTTCATATGTTTATAGACTATTTATTTTCTTTTCAAAAGCTTCTGTTCATGTCTTTTACCAATTCTTTAATGGGGTTGTTTGGTTTTTGTCTTGCTAATTTGCTTAAGTTCTTTGTAGATTCTGATTATTAGCCCTTTATTGGATGTATAGCTTGAGAATATTTACTCCCATTCTGTAGGTTGCCTATTTGCTTTATTGATTATTTCCTTAGCTGTGCAGAAGCTTTTTGATTTAATTAAGTCCAATTTATTCATTTTTAATTTTGCTGTGATTGCCATTGGGTTTTCTTCATAAATTCTTTGCCTAGGCCAATATCTAGAAGAGTTTTTCCAATATTTTCTTCTAGTATTCTTATGGTTTCATGCCTTACATTTAAGTCTTTTATCCATCTTGAATTAACTTTTGTGAGTGGTGACAGATACAGGTCTTGTTTCATTCTTCTGCATGTGGCTATCCAATTTTCCCAGCACCATTTATTGAATAGGACTTCTTTTACCCAGTATATGTCATTGTCTACTTTGTCAAAGATCAGTTGGCTGTATGCAGATGGTTTTCTATGTGGGTTCTGGGTTCTGTTCCATTGGTCTATGTCTCTGTTTTTATGCCAATAACATGCTATTTTGGTTACTATAGCCTTGTAGTATTATTTAAAGACTGCTAATGT
>CAUYRT010054769.1:0-12155 GCA_963574885.1 Lepilemur ruficaudatus
TACTCAATTTAATATATACAAGTATTATGTTTTTATTTATAGGAAATAACAATATCTTCTGAAAGAAATAAATGTTTTAATAGGAAAATTCTGAACCATTCCACTTTTTAAATGTCTATAGGTCAAAATTAAATGAAAAGAGCTAATTTTGATAACTAAGTCAAATTTATATTTTACAAATTCACTAAACAAATTTCTTCAATTACTTTTAGTACTAATCATTTATAGATGGATACTCTGGTTCTCCTATCTTTTTTAACAATATAATTATTTGGACACTTTGAATTTTCCGTGTTATTAAACCAGCACATATTAAAGCAAATGGCTTATTATTTAATCCAACAAAAATAATACACATTTACACAAGCTTTTAGTCATAGAAAATTTAATTTCCTGGAAGAACAGATCCTATCATACCACAAAAATTTCTTCACTGGTTTAACTTTTGCCCAGTCAATTTCAACAGTCAGAACTGACTGAGTTTATTTGATATTTGACTAGTTGGTCTTATGGATAAGAGGTTCAGTAAGCTACCCATATTTAACTGACTTTTTTTTTTTTTAATAACAGTTGGTCCTTCTATTTTCACTCAGCATGATTACTTTAAGCAAATTTCAGCTAAGTTTCAAACTGAAAGTGCCCTTCAAAATCACATTCAAATCAGAAATCTTAGTATAATAGCATGCTCCTGTTTTGCTGGAAAAAAATTATTTTGTCATGCTTTTTGAAAGTACACAGTACATATATTATTTTTCTTCCACTCCTAATTTGGAGCTCGTATTTTAAAGATAATATAAATAAATAAACTTTAAATTTATAAATACTAGATATTTCTTTTCTAAAAGCTAAGGGTTTCTTATACAGGCAACAATTAAATGGACACATAGGTAATGTGCTGTCAGCCCAGTGGGCAGCATGTCAGTCTTCAACGGATCTATGTCTCTACCGCATACTGCTGTGAACCTGCATAAAATATTAAAGCATATCCAACAGGGAAAGTCTTAACTTGGCATGGAAGCAAGTCCATCAATAACTTATCAATGTTAAAAACAGAAAAGGGTTCTTCAAATTTTAAATGACTAAATAAAACTCAAATTTGACCTTCCTGTAAATAAAAGTAGAATATGGGTAAACCATCTGTAAATCTCAAACTTGACTGTTTACTGACTTCTCAGTAAATACACATCATTTACTTTTATGTGCTTCTCCGTGATGTCCCAATTCCTTTTTCAGTGGAAGCACTGACCCTATTCCTAGTGCGGTTTGAAGTACCACAGCTGGGGGTTCTCCAAGCAAGCCAGGTTTCTACAAAAGAAGAAAAAAGGTAAGACCTTTGCCCATGGCAGTAAGATGGAACCTAAAAAAGATAACACATATAAAAATTCATAAATAATTTTATCAACAGCCTGATTCTAGAAAAGGAATAAATCGATTTCAAAAAAAAAAAATGATACCATACTTACATTATTAGTATGAATATTCTCAAACTTCATTAATTGTTGCTGTGCCAGTGGTACACGAGAAACATTCTGAAGGAATAAATTAGAAGTATTACCCATGAGTGAGCTCTGCGAAAATAAAACATTAAGTTAGTTTAATTTTCAAAAGCTATTTGTTGTGTAACCCGATTCACTTTAAAGTTCAATTCTCCAGGTGGTCTGAGTAAAAAGCATAGCTTCTTACTATATTTCACTTTCCAGTTTCAGGCAAAGCTAATTAATTCTTTCAATAACATGCAGGCGATGACCATGTGATCATGAGACTAATTCTACATTCTTTCCCTCTTTCATCCTTCCTCCCTTCCTCTCACCCCTTTTTGGCTTTAATGACAGCGATGTTCTATTCATTCATTTATTTATTCACTTAATCATTCAAGAAAGATTTACTGAGCACTTTCTATGTATCACACACTGTGCTACACAGTTAAAAATGCAATAATATGCTCCGCTCTCATGAACCTTATAGTGCCCTGAGGAAGGGAGCCATTAATTAAGTATAATATTAAAACATATAATTACAAGTAATAATAGAAGGTTTCCTTGAGGAACTAACTCTTGCACTGAGATCTGAAGGCTGTGTAGAAATAACTAGGTGAAGTCTGGGGGAACTGAGTGGTGTTAGGGTGGGGAATATTCCAGGCAGAAGGGACAGCAGGAGCAAAGACCTAAGAAGGAGAAAACAAGGTCCTTAGGAGGACCAAAAGCAGGCCATTGCAGCGTGACAGTGACGTGCAATGAGCTGAGAGGCAGGAGGGGCCAGCTTGCACAGGCCTTCGAAGGCAAAATTAAGCATTTTGGTCTTTCTCTTAAAACAAAGGAAATATTACCAATACTCTGAATTCCTTCTTTCATATCATTCTTCACATCTTATTGTAATTAATTGTTTAATGTTTGTTTTCCTTACAGGTTGGAATTCTATAACAACAGAGACTACAAATGTTTTATTCAATGTCATAGCCTGTCATAGCCTTAGTGTCTAGTATATACACGTCAGATTCTCAATAAAATGTGTTGAGCAAATGAATGAATAAAGACCCTAGAATGTACCACCAAGTTCTACGTTAGATTTTAAGGATGAAAAATAAAAGATAGGCCTTTCCCTTAAAAAGCTGAGTTTAGGACTAGACATTCATTTAACTTACATTAAGCGTCTATTATATATTAGGCTTGACTTGTAATTAGGATTCTATATTATTAAATAGTACCTAAAATTAATGAGTAATGTTTACCTCCAAGATTATGGACATTTACATACATAAACACATATACTTATCTGAAAAAGGTAAGAAAATATGCTTTACTCTCATATATATGAATTATTTTTATAACATTAACTAAATTTTAAGAATTAAAAGTTACTGATTTTTTTCTTCCTATAAATACTTTTTTAAGGTCACAGAAGAAGCCTTATTTTGAGTAACCGATTTATTATCTAGAAAAAAAAATACAACACAAAAATATACTGCTTCCCTTTATAAAGCCCTACAAATATAAATCAATAAATATTAATATATAGAACTTTGTGGCTTTGATTAGCTGAATAGGATCTGATGGACTCATTAAGTTATGAAGTAGCCATACTTGTTAGCAAGGCTTTTATTTAAAAGTAAAATACCCATTTAACTTATTGAGAATTTTAGATGTCAAGAATAAGCAAAATATTCACTCCAAATATTTGATGCTCCGGTGCCCATTGTACCTGATGTGCTTTATTCAAATGTAGAAATGCAGGCGAGATGGATGGACTCATCAAATGTGGCAAGCTACGAGGTGTTCCAAGAATTGCTTTGAGAAAATAAAAGTACAAACTTTATGAGATATATGGAATTACAAATAAATAAAACAAGCTCCAAAAAGGATAAATATATATTTCTTTACACTTTTAACAAATTCATTAGAAGTTGAATGATATACTGACTTTGTCACTGGTTAAAACTGACAGACTCCTTTCCTTGTGATTCAATTCTGAAAACTGTTTAAAATTCCAACACCTTATGCCACAATTGTAAAATGCCAGACCTAACATTCTCTAGGCTTAATATTCTCTAGTATTTAGTGAAACAAAACATACGCATCTTTTAGTAAGTATAGTACTAACTGAATCTATTATTATTTGCTCAGTGGTTTTTTTAGGTGTTTCAGGGATTTTGGCAGAGGGTGGGGATAGAGGACAAGAAACAACTCCTGTCCTTGAAAAGCTTATGTAAAATCTAATTAAGATAATATATGTGTGGCTGGGCGTGGTGGCTCACGCCTGTAATCCTAGCACTCCAGGAGGCCGAGGTGGGCGGATCGCTCAAGGTTAGGAGTTCAAAACCAGCCTGAGCAAGAGCAAGACCCCGGCTCTACTAAGAATAGAAAGAAATTAATTGGATAACTAAAAATATATGGAAAAAATTAGTGGGACATGGTGGCGCATGCCTGTAGTTCCAGCTATTTGGGAGGCTGAGGCAGGAGGATTGCTTGAGCCCTGGAGTTTGAGGTTGCTGTAAGCTAGGCCAACTCCACGGCACTCTAGCCCGGGCAACAGAGTGAGACTCTGTCTCAAAAAAAAAAAAAAAAAAAAAAGATAATATATGTATGCAAAAATATTTACAAAATAAAAACAAAACAAAACTGTACACAGAGATAACAGGAATGGTAATCATACTCTTAATCAAGTCTAACAGTCCAAATACCAGAGTACGTTTTGAAAGAGATGTTTTCAGAATAGATAATATATAGAAAAAGAACCATGAGATTAAAAATATATGAAGAAATTCCACCTAATTATTGTAAAGTAGCTAGAAATAGTCATAATATACAAAATTTTGTATATATAATATACAAAATATTTAGTGTCCAGAAAAGGTCCTGTTAATAGTCTTTTGTAATATACATTAGCAAAATAGAAAACATGGAACTATGAAAAGTGAAATAAATAAATAAATGAAATAAATCCTTTTTGCAACCAAAGTTTTCAGTATCTATCCAAGTCTACATTGGGACTTCGTTACAGAGCAATAATGATACAACATCTTGGTTTCAGGTACAGAATTACATTAGTTAACCCACAGGAAAATGTAATTCAACAGATTTCCATATTCTCTTTAGCAAAGGAGGAAGTATCCAGACTGTGTGGGAATGGAGGTAATGAATAAATTTAGGAGTTATGATAATGTGAGGATATATGGAAGGGGACCCTTTTAGAATTCTAATACCTACTTCGAGGTGGAAAAAAGGCATTTCTGGGTAGAAAATTGGCACATAGAAGGAACTCCCTTGCAAGCAATATGTTAGGAATTAACCATAGAAAATTAGAGAAAATATTACTTGACCTATAAAAGTAACTTGAGTGCAGCCCTTTCAATAAATGGTACTGGGAAAACTGGATACCCGCATGCAGAAGAATGAAACCAGACTTCTATCTCTCACCATATACAAAAATCATCTCAGAATGATTAAGGACTTAAATATAAGATCCAAAACCATAAAACTACTAGAAGAAAACACAGCAGAAATGCTTCAGGACATCTGTCTAGGTGAAGACTTTATGGGTCAGACTTCAAAAGCACAGGTAACAAAAGCAAAACTAGGCAAACAGGATTATATCAAACTAAAAAGCTTCTGCACAGCAAAGGAAACAATCAACAGAGTGATAAGACAACCTCTAGAATGTGAGAATATATTGGCAAAGTATTTATCCAACAAGGGGTTGGATAACAAGGGGTTAACATCCAGAATATACATGGAATTCAAACAACTCAACAGCAAAAAACACAAATAATCTAATTTAAAAATGGGCAAAGGATCTGAGCAGACATTTCTCAAAAGAAACATGCAAATGGCCAACAAGTACATAAAAAAATTGGTCAGCATCACTAATCATGAAGAAAATGCAAATCAAAACCACAATGAGATATCATTTCATCCCAGTTAGAATGGCTGTTATTAAAAAGACAAAAAAATAACAAATTTGGAGTGGATATAGAAAAAGGGAACTCTCATACATTGTTGGTGGGAATATAAATTAGTACAGACATTATGGAAAACAGTATGGAGGTTCCCTAAAATATTAAAAAATAGTGCTACCATATGTTCCATTAATCCCATTACTGGATATATATCCAAAGGAAAGGAAATCCACATATTGAAGAGATATTTGTATCGTCATGTCTTTGCAGCATTATTCATAATAGCTAAGATATGAAATCAACCTAAGTGCCCATCAACAGATGAATGGATAAAGAAAATGTGGTGTATATACACAATGGAAAACTATTCAGCCACAAAAAAGAAGGAAATCCTGTCATTTGCAGCAACATAGATGAGCCTAGAGGACATTAAATTAAGTGAAATAAGTCAGGCACAGAAAGATAAATAGTGTATGTTCTCACTCGTATACAGGAGCTAAAAAAGTTAAGTTCATAGAAGTAGAGAGTAGAATTGGGGTTATTATAGGTGGGACAGGGTAGTAGGGAGGAGAGGATTTGGAGAAGTTGGTTAACTAATACAAAATTACAGCTACATAGGAGGATTGAGTTCTAGCATTCTGCAGCACTGTAGGGTCAACTATAGTTAACAATAATCTATTGTATATTTTCAAATAGCTATGGATCATTTCTCACAAAGAAATGGTAAATGTTTGAGGTGACAGATATGCTAATTATCCTGATTCAATCATTACACATTGTATACATGTAACAAAATCACTCTGTACCCATAAATATGCAAAATCATTACAAGCCAATTAAAATTTTTTAGTTTTGAAAAATGACTTAAGTAGAAGAGTTAATACTTTTTAAATTCTGGAGTTGAAGGACAAAGAATGGGGGTTTTTAAGATACATCACCTCCTTACCAAATTAACAACCACCTGAGGCAAAACATCTGAATTGCAAAGCCCTAGATGTGTCATCTATGAAAACTGAAAATATCCTTTCTCAAAAAATTATTATGGGAACTACAAATAACAGATACCAAAACACTTTTAAAATTACATTCATCTAAAGTGATAAACTATTAATGGAGCAGCCAGTGGTAATACTGCAAATATGAGAAAAGGATTTTCCAAGATAAACTAAAATATAAACCCACTTGGCAACTTAAAAGATATTTTATTAGATATACACATTTATTGATATTTAGATATAGATAGATGTGCTAATATTAATTTTTTAAAGCTGCTGGCTAAATTAATACTAAAAAGTTCCCAAGCAAAAAATATTACCAGGGATAACAATTGTGATTTTGTTACCACAAAGGGGCCAACTCACCAAGAGGATGCAACAATCTTAAATGTTTGCACACTAAATAACAGGGCTTCAAAATATATAAAGCAAAACATTATAGAATTAAATGAAAAGTAGACAAGTCCATAATCATGACTAGAAATTTCAACCCCTCCTCTCTTTTTCAGATAGTCACTGTATTTTGTTTTACAACAGTGAAACATATTTTTCTCCACAGCTTTTACTAAACACAGTTATCTCCCAATTTATAACAACAAAAGCATAACAAATAAACAAACCCCACCAGAATAAAAACAATCTGAAAATGTACACAGCGTCACATCTACTTGCCCTTAACCTTAGCTCTTGGCTTGGACTACCATTGTGCCCAATCCCTCCCCCTCAGTGATTGATAGAATAAGTTGACAGAAAATTAATAAGGCTATAAAAGACCTGAACAATGCTATCCACCACTTGGATCTAATTGACATTTACCCAACCACAGCAGAATATACATTCTTCCAAAGTACACATGGAATATTTACCAATATAGTCCATATTCTGGGCCATGAAACAAATCTAAATTCAGATTTATAAATTTAAATCACACAAAAGTATCTTCTCTGACTACAAGTGAATTAGTTATCCATAACCCAAAGAACATCTGAAAAATCTTGCAAATTTGGAACCTAAGTAACACATTTATAAATAACCCATGGATGAAAGAAGAAACCAAAATGGAAACAAGAAAGTATCTTGAAATAAATGAAAATTACAATTAACATATTAAGATTTGTGAGATGCCGTGGTTAGAGGGAAATTTGTAGTCTTAAACACAAATTAAAAAAAGAAAGTTCTCAAGTAAATAATCTCATTTTACTTCAAGAAACCACAAAAAGGAGAACAAATAAGCCCAAAATAAGCAGAAGAAAACGGAAAATAAAAATTAAAGCAGAAGCTAATGAAATAGAAAATAGAAAACAACCAGAGAAAGCTAGTGAAATCAAAAGCTGGCTCTTTGAAAAAGTCAGTAATATTGATAAACTTTTAGCCAGACTTCAGGAAAAAAGAAGACATAAAGGAATACTATGAACAATGTCATTCCAATAAATTTGATAACACACAAAATAATTTCCTTATAAGATAAACTACCAAAGCTTGCTCAAGAAGAAAGACATCCTGAAATAGCTCTCACATATTAAAGAAATTGAATTTGTAGTTAGAAATCTTCCTTAAAAAATTCAAGACACAGATGACTTCACTAGTAAACTGTACCAAATATATAAGGAAGAAATAATAGTACTGAACACAGGCAGGGTGCGATGGCTCACACCTCTTAATCCTAGCACTCCTGGGCTCAAGTGATCCTCCTGCCTCGGCCTCCCAAGTAGCTCAGGAGTTGGAGACCAGTCTGAGCAAGACTGAGACCCCATCTCTACTAAAAATAGAAAAAAATTAGCTGGGCATCGTGGCGCATGCCTGTAGTCCCAGCTACTCAGGAGGCTGAGGCAGGAGGATCACTTGAGCCCAGGAGTTTGAGGTTGCTGTGAATTAGACTGATGCCACGACACTCTACTCAGAGAAACAGAGTGAGACTGTCTCAAAAAAAATAATAATGAAAAAAGTACTGAACACAAATTCTCACATGACTGAAGAGAGGGAATATTTCCCAAATCATTCTATGAGGTCAGCATTATCTTCATGACAAAATCAGAAAATATATTATAAGGAAAGAAGACTATAGACCAATATGCATCATAGACACAGATGAAAAAATTCTAAACTAAATCACAACAAATTCAACAATACATAAAAAGGATTATAGTACATCATGACTAAGAAAGATTTAGCCTAGGAAAAAAAAGTTGGTACAACATTCAAAAATCATCAATGTAGGCGGGGCACAGTAGCTCATGCCTATCATCCTAGCACCTTGGAATGCCAAGGCAAGAGGACTGCTTGAGGCCAGGAGTTCAAGACCAGCCTAAGCAACACAGTGAGATCCCGTCTCTACAAAAAATAAAAAAATTACGTGGGCAGGGCAGTGGTAGCAGGCGCCTGTAGTCCCAGCTACTCAGGAGACTGAGGTAGGAGGATCACTTGAACCCAGGCATTGGAGGCTGTAGCGAGCTATGATCATGCCACTGCACTCTAGCTTGAGCAACAGAACAAGATCCTGTCTCAAAACAAACAAAAAAAATCATCAATGTAATGCATCACATTAACAGCCAAACAAAAAAAACATATGCTCATCTCAATAGACAGAGAAAAGCATTCGACAAATTCCAGCAATCATCATGATAAAACTTATCAACAATGTAGGAACAGAAGGTAAATTCCCCAGCTTGATAAAAGAAATCTATGAAAAAAAGTAGAGCTAAGACAATACTTAATAGCAAAAGAATGAATGTTTTCTCCATGAGACCAGGAACAAGGCAACGACATCTGCTCTGACCAGTTCTATGTGCAGCTGTACTAGAATTTCTATCTACTGCAAAAAAAACAAAGGAAAGAAAAAAAAGGCATAAATATTGGAAAGGAAGAAATAAAATTATTTTTATTTGTAGATGACATGATTATCTATATAGGAAATCCTAACAAAAATTTACTAGAAATAAGTGAGTTAGCAAGGTTGCAAGATATATATATAATCAATTCTATTTCTATATGTTAGCAATAAGCAAGAGTACATTGAAATTAAAATCAATGCAATTTAAAATAACATAAAGAAGTATGAAATACTATAGATAAATGTGACAAAAGATGTAAAAGATCTGTACTCTGAAAACTGTAAAACATTGCTGAGAGAAATTAAAGAATGTCTAAACAAATGAAGAGTTATATTTATGGTTCAGAAACCTTAGAATTATTGTCAATCCTACTCAAATTGGTATATAGATTCAACACAACCCCAATGAAAATCCCAGCACTGTTCACAGAAATTGACAAGCTGATTCTAAATTTCACATGCAAATGACAGACTAGCCAAAACAACTTTGAAAAAGAAGAATAAAGTTGGAGAATTTATACTGATTTCAGAACTTTATTATATAGTTGCATTTTTCTATAAATAGACAGCACTGGTAATAAAGACAGATATTTAGATCAATGAATAGATTTCAGATATAGACCCATACATAGACGGTGAGCTGATTTTTAACAAAGGTGTCAAAAATTCAATGGAAAAGGATAATCTTTTTAAACAAATGATGCTGGAACAACTATATAACTATATGCTAAAAAAAATGAACCTGGACTCCTACTTCATACCATAAACAAATATTAACTCAAAATGAAACATAAATCAAAATGTAAGGAATAAAATTCTAAAACTTCTTGAAGAAAACATATGAGAAAATCTTAGTGACATTAAATTTGGCAAAGACTTCTTAAATGTGACACAGGAAGTAAAAATTATAAAAAAAAATAATAATAAATTGAACTTTGTCAAAATAAAATTTTTGCTCTTTGGCTGGGTGCAGTGGCTCATACTAATAATCCTAGCACTTTGGGAGGCTAAAGCGGGAGCATTGCTTGAGCCAGGAGTTCAAAACCAGCCTGAGCAGAATTGAGACCTTGTCTCTACAAAAAAACAGAAAAATTAGCCAGGCATGGTGGTGCGCGCCTATAGTCCCAGTGACTTGGGAGACTGAGACAGCAGGATCGCTCAAGCCCAGGAGTCTGAGGTTGCAGTGAGCTATGATGATGCCACTGCACTCTAACCCTGGCAACAGAGCAAGACCCTGTCTCAAAAAAGGAAAAAAATTGCTCTTCAAAAGATACTGTCAACAAAATAAAAGGACAACCTACAGAGTGGGAGAAAATATTTGCAAACCATATATCCAACAGAGAACTTGTATCTCAAATAAAGAATTGTTACAACTTAGTGAGACAACTCAATTTTAAAATGTACAAAATATTTGAAAAGACAGGTCACCAAAGAAGATACAAAGATGGCAAACTGTACATTAAAAGATGCTCAAAATCATTAGTCAAAAGAAATATTCAAATTCAATAAGATAGCACTGTATATACCCAATAGAAAGGCTAAAATTATTAATAAGACGACCAACATACCAAATGTTTGTGAGGATACTAAGCAAACTCGAGCTAGGCTCTGAAGGTGAGAAAGTAAAATGGCTCAAGCACACTGGAAAGCAATTGGGCAGTTTCTTACAATTTAAACATGTATCTGCCATGTGACCCAGCCATCCTACAACTAGTTAGTTGCACAAGTGAAATAAAAGCATAAGTCTACATAAAGACTAGTACAAAAACATCCATACCAATTTTGTGTGTAATGGCCCCAAACTGAAAATAACCTAGATGTTTATCAACAAATCAATCATTAAGCAAATTATGGAATGAAATACTACTCAGAAAAAAAAGGAAAAAGCTATTGATACATGCAACATGAATGAATCTCAAAATAGTAAGCTGAGTGAAAGAAGTGAAATAGTACATACTGTGTGATTCCTTTTATACAAATTTCTAGAAAATACAAACCACAGTGACAGCACATTAGTGGTTTCCTGGGGATAGGTTAGGGGGATGGATTACAAAGGGGCCAAAGGAAACTTTTGGGGTAATGTATATGTTTATTATTCAATTGTGGCGATGATTTCACAGGTGAATATATACATCAAAATGTATAAATTTGTATACTTTAGATATTTGCAATTTAATGCTCATTAATTATACCTCAATAAAAGTGTTTAAAAAAATACAGTTTAGACTGTGATTATATAATAAATTTGTAACAGATACACATAAAAAAGAAATCTAGAATATATACATTATACTTTATTTTCGAAGGTCACTGAAAGGTCTGGATTAAAGAGAAAAGACCGGCTTGGTTGGAGTAACATAATCAAATTGGATCTGGTAGGGAAATTGATGTGATAGCAGTGTGCAGAATAGATTAGATGGAAAAGAAGGCAGATCAAAAAAGTAGTTAGCAATTTATAGACTAGACCATATGTGAGTAACAAGGTATACATAAGTTGTTGGACAGAGATGTAAGGGAAGGGATTTAATCAGTAAACCAATATTTGAGTGCCTTTAACTATAAATAGTAGTTCTGTTCTGGGTGCTTGTGATGAAGAAGACAGAAATACCTGCCTAGCTGGAGTCTCCTTTCTATTGGGTAATAAACAGGCAATAAACAAGTAAATTTATAATGTATGTCAGTTATTTGAAAAATGATATAATGAAAAAGAAGGATGGCCAGGGTATAAAGGATTACAATTTTTTTTTTTTTTTTGAGACTGAGTATCACTCTGTTGTCCGGGCTACAGTGCCATGGCTCAGCCTAGCTCACAGCAACCTCAAACTCCTGGGCTCAAGTGATCCTTCTGCCTCAGCCTCCCGAGTAGCTGGGACTACAGGCATGCACCACCATGCCTGGCTATTTTTTTTTCCTATATATTTTTAGTTGTCCAATTAAT
>CAUYRT010054771.1:0-21214 GCA_963574885.1 Lepilemur ruficaudatus
CTATGGATCCAGTTGGCATCAGTGGGTCCCCCCAGAATGCAGAGTCTGAAAAATACTTCAAAGACCAGGCTTAGGTTTTATAATAGTGATGTTATCTATAGAAGCACAAGTCCTTGGGCTTTACAATGGCAATGTTATCTATAGAAGTAGGGGGGGAAGTCACAAATCTTGCACCTATCAGGGAGGATAGTGCCATTAAGTAGTAACCAGTTACAGCAGTATGGAAGTTAGGGAATAATGGTGGGTTAACTTTTGGCTATATCTATACTTTGATAAAAATCAGACTTTGATAATGTTTATTCCTTATGGCTCTGCACTATTTTAATATAGATGGTTTTGGTCTTGCTAACTAGTCTATAAGCTCATCAAAGAGCAGGAACCTTGTTTGTTGGCTCATTGTGGTATCATCAGTGCCTAGCAGAGTGCCTAGCACTTAGTTGTTGCTTCCATTTTGCCTCAGGGACTAGGAAAGGCTAAAGGTAATGTTTGAATAGACCCTCAGTGGTTATGCTGTACGGTTTTTGCAAAGCAGTTTGACAATATGCTTCAAAATCTTTACAAGGTGCATTTATGTTGTCTCAGCAATTCCAATGCTCATAATTCATCCTAAGGAAATAAAAAAAATTAAATCACATCAGCACTTCTGTCTCAGTTGTTATTTAGACTAGGTTTGTTAACGTGCACAGAATAATGTCCCCTCTTCCACCAATAGATATCCAAGTCCTAATCTCTGGAACCTATGAATATGTTAGGTTACATGGCAAAAGGAAATTAAAGTTGCAGTCGGAATTAAAGTAAATAATCAGCAGATCTTGAAGTAGGGAGATTATCCTGCATTATCCATGTGGGCCTAATGTAATCACAAGGATTATTAAAAGTAATAGAGCGAGACAGAAGAGTACAGTCAGATAAAGAGATACGGTGTGCAAAGGACTCAATAGTTGTTGCTGGCTTTGAAGATGGAGGATGGGGTTACAAGCCAAAGAATGCAAGCAGCATCTAGAGGCTGGAAAAAGCAAGGAGACAGTTTCTACGCTAGCGCCTCCAGAAGAAAACCTTCTCCTTCCAATGAGACCCACATCAGACTTCTGACCCACAGAAGCTTAAGATAATACATCGTGGCTGTAAGTTTGTGGTAATTTGCTATATCAGCAACAAGTACCTAATGCAGTTACTAAGGTAGAAAAATGTTTATGATTGATTGTCTTAGGCAAATGGTTATAAAAATTGTGAATTTAATAGACCAGTAAAAGTCCCCCAAAATGCTAGATCCAATTGCTAACTTTTAATTTTACTATTTACTGCTTAATATTATAACATAATAGCACAATACTATAAACATAGTTTTACAAAGGAATAATAATATAAATGTAATATTATATATAAGAGCAAACAAATTTAATTTTGAGAAAGCTCATTACATTGTCCCCATTTTTTTCACTTCATCTAGGCACCAATTAAAAACATCCCACACAAGCACCATTCTGTGGTCAAGCATTTGGAAATCCCTATACTAGCTGCATTTTGTTGATTTTAGAGTATGGATGTTAGAGTTGCCTAAAAAGAGGGAGATTGCCATAACACCACCAAAATCCTCAGATTATAAATTCCTAGTGCAGTATTCTCAGGAGCTTGGATAATTTTATCCAATGATAATTTTATCATTTCTTTGCTGCAAAGTTTTTGATTTCCCCCATTTTTTCTTGCTGTGTATCCAAAATATGTTATATAAGTTTCCTATGACTATTGTAGCAAATTGCCACAAAGTTGGTATCTTAAAACAAGAAACATTTATTCTTTTATTGTTCTGCAGGTCAGAAGTCTGAAATCAGTTTCACTAGGCTGATATCAAGGTGTTGGTAGAGCTATGATCTTTCCAGTGGCTTCAGGGGAGACTCTGTTTCCTTGTCTTTCCCAGTGTTTAGAGCTATGGTCCTTGCATTTCTTGGCTCATGGCCTTTTCTTCCTTCTTCAAAGCCAACAACAGCATAGCATCTTTATCTCTCTCTCTCTCTCTGCTGAGATGGTCACATGGCCTTCTCTCTTCTGCACCAAATCTCTCTCTCCCTCTCTCTTATAAGGATACTCATGATAACATTTAGGGGCCACCCATATAATCTAGGATAACCCACCCATCTCAAGATCTTTAATTTAATAATGTCTCCAAGCTCTCTTCTGCTTTATAAATAACATTTATAGGTTCCAGGGATTAGGACCTAGATATCTTTGGGGGCCATCATTCAGCCTACCACTTATGCTCAGTGTGTGTGTGTATATATATATATATATATATTCCATAGCTGTTACATTTATTTTAAATTTAAATAGGGAAATTTTCTTTGTAAGAATCTTGAGTTACCCATTAAAGTTGTCATATATTCTAGGATGTCTAGACCCTGAAAGGCCATGCCTATGACTACCAAAAAAAGGGTGACAAAACAAGCCATTTTGATTAATATAAATATAACAACCTATTTTTTTGTATATAGTGTCTTTTACAGAAAGTTTCCTCTTAGGTAGAAAAGTAAGAGCTACTTGAGACTATTCCACATTAATTTTGGAACATTCTCTGAAAATCCTGGTGTAAAAATGACACTCAGATTGCTAGGGAAGAACAGCCTACTAAGAATCTCTTGATAAATGTTCAGGTACCCCCTTTTTAGCAGCTTATTCCTGAGATCAGCTGTTGCTGAATCATATAAAAATGTAATTTAAGAGAGCTTTCAGGGCCTCTTCTTTCCTTCTACTGAATTGCTATCAGACAACTGGAGGGTAAGTTGTACTGTGTGGGAAAGAAAACAAGTTGGCAAACCCAGTCCTGCAGCAGGCACCAGTCGTCCTGTTGAGGTCATTGCTGCAGAGGTTCAGTAAACAGTATCTGAGCGACTCTGACCTACCAATGCCTAACTCAATGCTGAGGAAGAGCTTGGGTGTAGGGAGAATTTGTTGCTGCAAGTATCAGTTCCTACTAAATAAGACAAACATCTACTTGTATGCCTAGAAAAGGAGAGAGATACTAAATCAGTGGTTTCAGATTTAGTTCAGGCGTTATGGAATTCATAGGAACCTCAAGGAAGGTTACCAGGGCAGATGGAATAAACAGAACAGACCCAACTCTGGGCCATCCACCCCAGATTGATCCAAAGCAATCTCACTTTAATCTGTTTTACTTGTTGACATTCTCTGTGAGTTTTCGTTTTTAAGAATGATTCAACTCCTTTTTTTAAGTAAAAAGCAATTCTAAAGGAACAGATTATTTTAGCTCTTGGTTTTATAAACACACACACTCATGCATACAGCGAAGGCATACTGAGAGTATGTTGGTTAGGGATACAGGCTTTGGAATCAATAGACCTAGATTAAAATTCTGGTTCTAAACTTTGAGTTGTGTGATACTGAGCCTGTTTATTTCAACTCTTAGTTACAGACTGATTCCTGCATCTCTACAACGGGGACGATAATAACTGCCTGACTTCCCGTAGAGGTTTTGTGAGAACAAGAGATCTTCCTGGTAAAAATTTGATCCATTTAAATTCAGGAACAGGACAAGGTTACATACCATCACAGCTTGTGTTCAATATTGAATTGAAGATTATAGCAGCACAAGAGAAAGGAACACAAAGTGTAAGGTTAAGAAAGGGAGAAATAACATTGTCATTATTCACAGATAATTATCAACATCAAAATGCCAGGAAACTCTACAGAGGAGCCTGATAACTTAGCGATTGAGAGCACAGACTCTGGAGCCAGTTAGCTTAGGTTCAAATATTGACTCTGACACTTACTACCTGTTTAATGATGGGCAAGTTTCTTAATCTCCCTATGCCTCAGTTTTCACGCATTTATTAATAAAATGAGAATAATAATAGTACATACATTATCATCATTAGGTAGTTATGGGGATTGAGGTTATTTATGTAAATACTGATACATAGGCATCGTATGAGGATTTACCTTCATTATTAGTATTTCAGCTAAGTTGTTAGTAAGAAAAGTCAACAACAAAAGAAGTCGTGCTCCTATATATGAGCAAGAAATTATTTTAAAAATTATTTTAAAAGAATCGACTTAAAATTGCAATGAGTATTGCTCACAAATAAATTCAACAAAACATGTGCACAATCTTTATGGAAAATATTAAACATTTATAGAAGTAGCAAATGAGATCTAAATAAGTGAATTGGATTACCATATTTATGGTATACTATAAATTCTTTGTGGTTCCAATTTAAATCCTGACTTTAGTCCTGGTGTGTAACTTGACAAGCCAACTCCAAAATATGTATGAAAAAGAAAGGGGCTGGATGTAGCCAAGGCAATTTTGAAGATGAACAAGTTGACAGGACGTGCTCTCCCAAATATCAAGACAGCAGCTGTACTAAGGCAATGTGGTATCGTTGTAGGGATAGACAAATAGACCAATTGGACATAAACAGAGCAAAGCATGAACAAGCTGATCAGATCAGTGGGGAAAAGACAGACTTTAGTAAACAGATTCATATCTCACTCAGTAAATAGGTGTAGCACCCTAAGGACAATAGCCAAACAGACTCCTGTATTGCACAGTAGCAGTTCTCAACTTTGGTATTCCATATGGATTAAAAAAATGTACTTTCTTTTCCCTTATGCACAAAATGAAGCTCTAAGTGGATTAAAGACCTAACTGTGAAAAAGCAAAACTTTAAAATTTGTTGAAAAAGATTTGTAAACTCACTTAAAATGAAAAGCTTCTTTTATCAAATGATACCACAAAAATTGAATGGGTAACCCACAGCTAGATAGAAGACATTTGGAATGCTTATAAAAAATGATTAGTATCAATACTATCTAGTTCTAGAACTCACTGAAACCAACAAGAAAATGACAAGCAACTCAATAGAAAAATGGTCAAAAGTGATGAGCAGGTAATTCACAAAGGAGAAAACACAATTGGCTAATAAATAATGAAAGAAGTCTTAAATGTCACTAATAATTATGTCCCATGTTACATAGCTACAAATGGAATAGTAGCTCTGAAGCTTGCGCTTGTATACCTAACAAAACATTGTATAAAAAGACTCAACACACCATTAGAAAACGGTCTTAGAGGTACGATCTTGCCTATTTTGCCTGTTTCACAGGGTGATTCAGAAGGGAGAATGAGATAATAGATGTGAAAACATTTTAGACTTAAAAGTACTATGCAAGTTATTTATTACAATCTACATCACAACAGAAATGAAGTTAATTCTTGGCTCCAGTCTTACTGGAGTGGGTTTTGTATAAATTCAGGAATTCCTAGACTCATGGGTGGCAGGAAGTTCCAGAGAAAGTGACTCTTAAAGGAAAACACCAGGCAAGTCTTGTTCTAGTCGGATATCTAACCCTGTCTGCTGTTCACGGGACTACCTATTTTATTTTATTTTATGTATTTATTTTTCTTATGGCCTGGACAATAAATAGGTCAGGGACTACCCATTTTAAAATGAACTAGTCTTCAAAGAGCTAGCTAAGTTAACACCAGAAATAATATTAGCAATAGACCAGATTTAAAAACATTTTACTCCTATATAAAACTCCTATTTAATACTTCTATTTAGCTTTCTTGTGTAGCTTCAATTTTTTTCAATTAACTGTTTTTTAAATTATAAAAGTACTACATACTCAGGATTAAAATGTTTAAATAGAATAAAGGGGTAAAGAAAAACTTAAATTATTGTCTGCCAACTCTTTAGCTCACCCACATTGAGTCCAAATAATTAAGAAAATTTAATAACATGTTCATATTAAAAATAATGTCATATTACAATAAAGAATAATACTCTGCATATTTATTTGAAATAGGAAAAGATCACATTTGTTAGCAATACCAAGCACGTAAGGTCCCAGAAGCAAATGGGTATCTTGAAAAATCCTAAAATTTTGAGCTTTCATGGCAGAGGGCATACCTACAGTTGCCTTACCTTATTATCTTGGTGTCTTCACATTTTAAAATCCCATGTTCCTACCTCTAACCCAGAAAAGAAAAAAATCCCTCTTTTGTGGTCATATGAGAAACACCAACATTAATCAGAAAATATCAGAATATTGATAATTTTGTATCCCTAACTATCCCAGTTTTTCAGAAAGCTCTCGCAGACCGAGCGTTTACTACTCCTGCTAACTATCACTGCCACCACTACTGGTACTCATGGTACTAAGAATAACATTTGGAGAAACTGCCATTTTTTAGTTGAGCACTTACAATGTGTCACAGGCTTTGTCTGAGTTTTCTTATTTTTTTTTCTTACTATACATATAAAGGCTTATCTCTATTTCACAGAGAAACAAACCGAGATGAAAGATTTTAAGTAATTAACCTGTGGTCATACCGTATGTGCTGAAGCCTACATTTGAAACTGGACAGCTGTCAAGGCATTCAGTATTTTATTTTTTTATTTTTCTTTCAGGATATTATGAGGGTACAAACATTTTGGTTACATTTCATGTCTTTGCCTCACCCAAGCGAGGATTAGAGGCAGGCCCTTCCCCTCTACGATGCTCACCGTGTCATTCAGTATTTTTTAAAAATTAAGCTTAACTGCCTCTCAGTCCTACCCACTTAGCAAATGGAACTTCTGAAAGCACATTATACCCCATTGGTAATAACTTGTGTGGCTTAATGAAAATTATTTGAAATTATTTTTAAACCCTGTGCTGATATAAAAAAGTAACAGATTGTCACAATAAAGTTAATTCATGTAGATGCTTTGAAAATGTACCTCAGAAAGCACTCTGCTTGGAATAATCGACAATTTGATGACCCTACACATTTCCAGGGTTTTAATTAATGCCAAAGTGCTAATGAACCCCGAATCTTTAACTGCAATGCCAGCTTCTCCTCCAAGTTCCACTCTGTCTATATAACTGTACCAGAACTTTTCTGAGGGAAAACCCCATACTTATCTAAAAAAAAAGTCTCAAATGAAAATCAACTTCCTTAACAATACTACTGCTTATAAATCCCCCTACTGTCTTGTAGCACTCTGATTTTTCCCTTTGTTTTTTATTTTTTTTTTTTACTGCAATTTGTAATTCAATATTTATTTGCTCATGCATTTTTCTTCATTACTAAAATGTTAGCACCAAGAGGGTAGGGATCAAGTTTATAATGTTCACCCCAAATTGAAAGTTTTAAACTCTAGTTTTACCCTGTGCTTTGACACATGTCTTTCTTCTGCTTGAAATACTTTACTCATCCTTTCTTTTATTTGACTAAATCCTATCTATCCTTCAACATCAGTCATGACTTCCCAAAGGAAGCTTTCTCTCATCCTCCCAAAGCTCTTCCTCTGTGCTAACTGTACCTAGGGCCACCTACGATTTCTGTCGATTATTGTTACCCCATTAGACTTTAAGTTTCTGGAGGGCAGAATTAATAGTAATACAGGTAGTCCCTGGGTTATGGACGAGACATTCCTGAGAACGTCTTTAGGTTGCATTTGTGTGGAACTCGGATCCCTGGTATAACACAGTGCATATACAGTAAAAATAACAACAACAAAACTATAATGCTCATTAGTGGTAATAATAATATAATGTAACTGTAATAATAATAATAATACCCCATACTACATAATAAGTTACAGAAACTATTGCGCTCTTTCTTTTAATTCAAACAAACAGAACATAAAAACAAACTCATACAAAAAGTTTAGATAGGAGATGGGAGAAATTTCAGAAAAGAATATTAAAGGTTAACACTTACCTAATGTTGCATCAACTCTATGCCAGTAGGAAAGTTATGCTTATTTTGATCTTCTCACCAAATCAATAACCTTTCCATTTCAATAATTAATCTACACTGCTTAATAACAACTGATGCTTTCATTGGAGCACTGCCTTTCACATGTTCCATTATTCTCACTTTATCGTTTATAGTTGTTCTGGTAGTGGAGCGACTGAAGCCTAATGCTTTCCCAATGAAGGATGGCATCTGGTCTTTCTCCGAACGCTTAATTATTTCTACTTTCATTTCCATTATAATCACCTTTCTCTTTGTTGCAGGTTCACCTGGACTTGTAGTGGACTTTAGCTTTGGAGGCATGATCATGAGGGTAAACACGAACTCACAAAATCAAGCTAAAAGTTAAGACGAACGCGATGATGTGCGTAAGCGACTGTATCAGCAATGAGACCAGCTGCTAGCGTAAGGATACTGCACCAATGAACTCCTTACCCCATGCAGCTTTCTTTACGTGTGCGGAAGAAACTAGTTCCTGAACTATTATTAATTTAATTATTTAATTATAAATTATCCTTATGGGGAGGCTTGGGAGTCTGTTTGTAAGTGTGGGACACTAAGTAGGATCATCCGTAACCCGGAGACTGCCTGTCTTCCATTTGGTATCCCCACTGACTAGTGTAGTGCCTGGTCATAATAGGGGCTCAACAGATGATTTCTAAATGTATTAATGAGGAATGGAATGAGTGAAGGAGTGAATGAATCATGTAATATATTCCAAACAAATGGAAGTTCTTGACATTTTAAAATATATGCATCTAAGCACAGTGGCATGGCTATTTTACCTAGTAAATAGTAAATTACTAAAGTTATCACTTTTTCTCATTTATTTTATTTATATTATCAAGACTCTCACAAGATCTTTGAAATAAATTTATACAAGTCACTTGGAAGACAATGAAGCACTGTAGTCCACTAAGGTTGATTATGGAAATCACCACTGAAAATAAGACTTGATGTGTTTTTTCACAGAAGGCCAAGCTTAACATAGCCAACAGCCCCCCTCCCGACCTGATGTGTGACTGGGCAAGTTTCAAGATGGGAAGAAAACTCACGTATTACATAGCATCTAATGTTGTAAGTTATTTATTACTGTGTAACAAGTTACCCCAAAACTTAATGGCTGGAAACAAAAAATATTTATTGTTTCTATGGGTGGGGAAACTAGAAGTGACTTAGCTGGATGATTCTGGCTCAAGGTCACTCACAAGTCTGCAGTCCTGCTGTCAGCCAGGGCTGGGTGGAATCTGCAGAAGCATCCACTCTTGAGCTCAGTCATGAGACTGTTGGGGAGCCTCAGAAGACCCATGTCCGAGGTCCTTCATGTACACCTTTTCACAGGACTGCTTACAATACAGTAGCTGGCTCCCCCAAGACCAATTCAAGAGAGAGCAACAATCAAGAAAGAAAGAAAATGAGCAAGATTACTTAAGACAGAAGCTGCAGTCTTTTACAACCTAATATTGAAAGGATACAACATTACTTCCGTCATACTGTACTTGGTAGAAGTGGGCCCCTAAGGCCGGCATATACTCAAGATGAAGTGATATGTAGGGTGTGAATATCAGAAGGTGAAGATCACAGGGGACCATCCTACGGGCTCCCTACCAAAAACACATTCTCTGTATTTCAGATGTAAACAGAGCAAAACAGCAGAATATTACAGATAAAATTACACAGAAATTTAAGTTATTAAAATAAATAACAAAGAGGAAAGCCCTTAAAATAATGTTTAAACTCACTGTTTCAAATGAATTCCTATTATGTAGAGGTGGGTTTTTTTTTTTTTGAGACAGAGTCTCACTCTATATTGCCCGAGCTAGAGTGCGGTGGGGTAAGTCTAGCTCATAGCAACCTCAAACTCCTGGGCTCAAGCGATCCTCCTGCCTCAGCCTCCCGAGTAGCTGGGACTACAGGCATGCGCCACCATGCCCGGCTAATTTTTGGTAGAGATGGGGTCTCACTCACTCTTGCTCAGGCTGGTCTCGCACTCCTGAGCTCAAGCGATCTGCCCGCCTTGGCCTCCCAGAGTGCCAGGCTTACAGGCGTGACACGCCTGGCCAATGTAGAGGTGGGTTTTGAAACAAGTTTGTAAGCACAATCCATCTAATAGTTATTAAAATTGTTATAGTTTATGTGTAGTTTGGAATTATTGACAGGTTAATTCCTTAGTTCTCAATATAATTCAGATCCCTCACCATCAAAATATAACAAATGAAAATAATCATTTGCTATAGATATTTGTCTACTCTATTACCACTAACATCATTTGACTTTTCTTCTTTAATAAAGAGGAAACAGTATTCTTTTAATTATTGAATTAACCACACTCTACTTATACACTAACTTACGTCTCTAAGTGGTTCAGTGGTATTCCTTATAATAAACCAACAGTTAACTTAATATTACCATGGAAATTTAACCTTCTACTTCTGTTGTGTTTTAATGAATACATATCAATTTAATTAGGAAGACAAGATTTTGTACTTTATAGCTTGAAAAACCAGCAAAAATAAATCACTATCCATGTCTGAATCATGACAGAAGTTTCCAATCTTGTTTAAAACCAATTTTGTGTTATTATTATAGCTTCATTTTCTTCATTTGTATTTAATAGCAGGACTAGACCTATAGTAAGAAAGGCACATATACATTATTTCTTGTATCCTTTCTTAAATTATGGGTTTCTAAACTGATGGCCTTTAATATATATACGTTTCAGGCCTAAATTTTCTAATCCTTTCTTATGGGGGTTTATTTTTAGTTCTCCAAAGCCCTGACGCCCTTGGGAGAAAGGCATTGTGATGGGCAGAGAAGAATGCTGAAGAGATGAAGGATCTGTTCCAGCTCTCTCTCCTAGCTTCTAGTAGCTCCTTGGCTTGTGGCAACATAACTCCAATCTTCATATGGCATTCTGTGTGTTTGTGTGACTGTATGTCCAAATTTTCCCATTTTAGAAGGGTACCAGTCATACTGGATTAGCTGCCCATCATAATCCAGTATGATCTCATCTTAACTAATTATATCTACAACAACTCTATTTCCATATATGGTCACATTTTGGGGGGAAGATTGTAACATACGAATTTTGAGGGGCACAATTCAACTTGTACCAAAGCCCGGGGAGTCTACTTGAGTCCACAGGCAGTGGTGAGCCACTAAGTGATGATTTTTTGTTGTGTTGTTGTTTGTTTTGTTTTATTTTATTCAGAAAATTAATGTGTTTCAACAGGTCTTTCTAAAAGATATGTCTACTTGTAGTGGTAATAATGACTGAAGGGGCTATAACCTGGGGGCAGAGGCTGTCTGTCATTTACACTCTGTCTGCTTTGTCAGACTATAAATTCCATAAAGGGGGACAGCATGTGTCCTATCATTGTCATAGTATAATGCCTTGTGCAGAGTAGGTGCTCAATATATATTTGTTGTATAAAAGAGGTAATAAAAACCTGTGGTAGGGTGGGAGCTATAGGAATGGAAAAGAAAGGACAGAGGACAGGTTCAGGAAATGTTATGATTTGCTAACTGAATACGATGTGCAAGAAAAGAGAAATCAAAGACAGCACCATGATTTCCAATGGGAGAGAAAGACAGTCCGCTGACAGAAACAAGGAAGCTGGAGGAGCTAGGTTTGGAGCCCAATTTTTGGCACTTTTAATGTGAGATGGATGATAAGACCTTTATGTTAGAAACATCTACTAGTTAAAGAAAGGAAGGTTGGCCGGGCGTGGTGGCTCACACCTGTAATCCTAGCACTCTGGGAGGCCAAGACAGGAGGATCGCTTAAGGTCAGGAGTTTGAAACCAGCTTGAGCAAGAGTGAGATCCCGTCTCTACTAAAAATAGAAAGAAATTAATTGGCCAACTAAAAATATATAGAAAAAATTAGCCAGGCATGGTGGTGCATGCCTGTAGTCCCACTTAGCTGGGAGGCTGAAGCAGGAGGATCGCTTGAGCCCAGGAGTTTGAGGTTGCTGTGAGCTAGGCTGACACCACGGCACTCACTGTAGCCTGGGAAACAGCGAGACTCTGTCTCAAAAAAAAAAAAAAAAGGAAGGTAGACAGAATTTTGGTTGACATGAGAGTCCCATGTTGGCTCTAAGGAACTCCGAATAGTTGCTGTTGAGGGAGAGGATGTTCTACTTTACTCAGCCTGCATTTCTAACACTATATATTCATAGTCATTTTTCATCTGTGTGTAAGTATTTTTTTAAATGTTTAAAACATTCACATTTAAGGCAGATAATTTAGACAATTAAAAATATAAAGAAGATCTGGCAAGCCAGGTAACATAAATAGAAATTAGCTTGCCTGCAATGAAACTATGTAAACCGGTATAACACTTCTGGATGACCATTTGAAAATATTAAATAAAACACGTTAAAAATAACAATATACACCATACTAGATCATTTCTATGTCTTGGGATTTATTCAAAGGAATTAATCAGATATGTGTAAAACATTTTGCTTAGGAGAATACAATCTCTTTATGCAGATATGAAAGCTGCATGGTTGAATTTCCTTTCAATAATTTTTCTATGTTGAGTTTTATTGTATGAATAATTTTTTAAAAATTCAGATCACACTATATATACCATTCCAAACTCTGTTTTTATCACCCTATCTTTTATTTATTTATTTAATTACCTATCTATCTATTTATTTTATCTATGTTGTGTACAACACCTTATCTTTTACTTTATGTCCCAGTAACCTAATAATTAAGTTCTTCCAATTTTTAAAATTCTATAATTATGCTGTGATAAACATCTGTCTACATAAACCTGCTTTTCCAAAAGTGTTGATCAGATGTGAGCACAAAGTTGAATTGCTTTACCTTTTTAAGACTCTTGATGTGTTACCAAATGATCTTCCAAAAAGTTGAACCAATTTATACTCTCATTAGCAGGATATGACATTTTATAGTGTCACCAAATTCTGGCCAAATTTAAAGCTATCTCTGATTAAATGTTGATGACTCATGGGGTCCAATCAATGTCAAACAAGAGTTTGTCTGGGCTTTGAGAAAGGAAGAAGGAAATGAGGCCACCATCACACACCTATCATTAGTAAACTTTATGGATTTAAACCCATGTATTAAGTTTTTGAGTCTATTTACACTGAGTTAATTGAGTTGCATATACATATAGCCTAAATATAGAATCAATGTCTATCCTAGAAATGTCTTGTTAGCCTTGACTTTTTTTTCTTCAGAAAACTCTTTAGTTTTTGATTGAGGCATTATAGCACTCCTTGTGCTGTATTGAGATATCAGCATCTCAGCTGTAGATATTGGTCTCTACCTGCTTCCTCTCTACTCTCCACGGCACTGAGAGGCGAGGATTCAGCATTACCAACAGTTGCTAAAAGGAAACTATTCTGAGAACAATTTTCTTCCAGAACCAGAATTCAGATTAATTAAGACAATACTCAAACATTATATGCAAGGGTTATTCTCCAGTGAACTCTTACATATTATTTCATCATAGACATTTTAAACTGGGAGTATAACTTAATGTATTGCATTTGCTACATTAGAACCTACGAAAAGCCTCTCTGCAGACAGAATGAGGATCCCATTTTCTAGAATTGAGGTATATAATGTTGGGAAATTTGAAGAAAACCTCTCTACTGCTCCTGTAAAAATTATGTTCTGAATAGGAGAAAAAAACTAAGTCAAACAAAAATAGATAAAGACAGGAGAGAAGTTGAAGACAGCCTTAGAAGAGAAACAGAATCAGGAAGATCAAAAAGTAACTACCTCAAAGTGGTAGGTAACTCTGAAAATAAAATTTAAGTTGAAAATTCCCTTATATTTGATTGCCTCATCTAAGTTATAAAATTTTTAAATTATGCCCTTTCTCTCTTCTCAAATGCTACTAAAATTAATCTTATGTTCGTGAGCAGCTTTTATGTGATCATCAATGAGGAGTAGATTTTTTTGCATGGATGGAAAAATTTGGCTTAGAAATTTGATTAGTTATACATGTTTGGAAATAGCTTGTAAGTAATACATCAGTTTCCACTTAGACATGAGGTTGTGATTATACACATTTTTACAGATGTGAAATTTAAATATGAAATTTACTGAATGACATATGTTAAAACACATAGCACAGTGAACTGTCCTTTACCATTTTAAGACTTTTTCGTAAATGTTAAGACCTGTTCTGTACCACGCGTATGGGAAAAGGTGGGTATAATTTTCCTTCTAACAAATTAAGTACAGATATTTTCTTACTACATATGCACCTGTAGCAGTGTTTCTAGAAACATCCCTTTCTGTTAAGAACCTCCCTTGAATGTCACATCTGATGGATGGTTACTGGACTCAAGTAGATCTGGCACATTCTTTTCTTAGTCTTTTGATTCAGATTCAAAACTTACAGCACAAACCAGGTCAAAATCACTTTGAGTTAGAATTTATTGCCATTTATTCCTTTTTATAAATTTCTATAAATTATACTGTTATTTTTTTATGTTATTGGTCTGGAGCCGCAAACATGAATTTGTCCTGAGTTCAAATAACTTTGTAATAGGGAAATGGTTTTGTGCATGTTCCTGGAAATACTGTGTATGTATAGAAGGGAAGGATCAATTATTTTTCTACAAAGTAATTTATGATTTCTAATTTTCTAATGTGCCTTGGATTTGTGCCAAATGATGGAAAAGAAACAGTAAACTTTGATTCTTGAAAAAAAAAAAAAAGAATTCATTGGTAGAGTTGATTCTATTTTTGATGGAGTTTTAGATGACTGTGGTATTGTCTTTGTCATTTGGGGCTGCTATAACAAAGTATCACAGACTGGGTGGCTTATAAACTACAGGCATTTATTTCTCATAGTTCAAGAGGCTGGAAGTCCAAGATACCAGCATGGTCAGGCTCTGGTGAGGTCCTCTTCTGGGTTGCAGACTCCCACATTTTCCTTGTATCCTCACATGGTGGAAAGAAGACAGGCTAGCTCTCTGGCCTCTTCTTATAAAGGCACTAATTCCATTCATGAGAGCTCCACCCTCATGACCTAATTATCGCCAAAGGCTATCACATTGGGATTAAGTTTCACCATATGCATTCTGGGGGACACAAACATTCTATCCATAGTATGTAGACACTGATTTTTTTCCTGACCAATATTTATTTTTCCCTTCATCATTACTAATACATTCTCATTTTTTTCAAAACAACAAAGTGCATCATTAAAAATACTGACCTCCTGATGCTACCTGGCCTCTAGGGTAAGTAATGTAACACAACTCTGCTAAAGAGACAAGTGGAAGTCCGCTCTGGACGTGTCAAACATTTTAGCTCTCCTAAGACTCCTTCCATCTTACTCTTTCCTGAAACTTAGGTGTGAAGCGTGGAGGCAAGGAACCAACTATGACCATGAGGCTACAAGCATGAGTATGGCTAAGGTGGTGGAAGACAAAGATGGAAGACACCTGGGTCCCTGATGACCTTACTGTGCAGTTGCCCAAGCCCTGGACTGCTCACATCTAGTCTTTGTTTTTTATCACATAATAAAAGCCTTCTGTTTAAGTCATGATGGTGAGGTTTCCTATTATTTGTAGCTATACACATTCCTAACTCATACAGTAACCCATTCTCTTATAAATTCTCTGTCCTTTGACTGCTTTGGCGAACAGTGCTAAGTATTTATAAGAGAATGTGCTTTATTTAAAATACAGAAATACTTCCATGCAATTTGTAAACAGCCACTTCCCCAGGCCTTCCAAATGCCAGATCCTTACTCCAGTGGTCTTAGTTACTCCTCCAAGGCCCACTGGACTTCCCAGCAAGGGATGAGTCAATGTCAGGCTCAGCAAGGGGCCTCCAAAACCTTGCTCCAGCTGGGCTCTGCAGCCTTCCAGATAAGTCTTGCCATGCCTGAAGGTTGTTTAATATTTTGAATGACATTTCAGATAAAACAACAGTTATTCATAAGGACAGAATCAGTGATTTTTTTTATATCTTAAATTATAGTAACATACTTTATATTTAATGCCCATTTGCTTCTTTTTATTGTAGAAAACTTTTCAGAATTTTCCTCTCTTTGAGTTTTAACCGGATACCCATGAATTCATTTTTTTTATGACACATAATCTAAAAACAAGAGTCTTTTTGTCCAGTTATGGCTCCATCAGTGCTTTTCTGGTTCCCCGTGTCCAGGGTTGTTTAATACTATGCTCCAGTAACCTACATCTTAGTCAAGCCTCCTCACTTCTTCTGATTTACCTTCTCACTGTCTTAACCAAGGTACAGAGAAAAACTTGGATACTTGAACTGGAAAAAGCCTTGAGTCATCTGTATTTAATATACTCATCATCATAAAGCAGGTATTTATTACTCTCTTTCCAAATTCTCGGTTTTATAAGGCCTCAGCTCTTTCTATGAAATCTTCAAGCCAAAGAACATGTATTTGGCCTCCTTCCTTTCTCCTTCCAGATGTTACAAGAAGGCAATCCTAAGGCCTGCATTTGCTTTTCTTTCTGCTCTTCTTTTTAAATTTTGCATGCCTTTTTGGAAAAGAAAAAAAGTCTTCTTTTTACTTCTCTACTTCTATTTTGTGTCTGGTCTCTATTTTTGACTCCCCAGTCTTACTTTTTCTAATTAGATCAATGGACAGAGCTCATCACTGTCTTATATTAGAACTGAAATTCTGATGATCACTGAATACATATATATATGTGAAATTTATGGTTAGAGAGGGTTAGAGTTTGCTAAATTCAGTGAGCTTTTCTGTTAGATAACATATTTTTAAAAATTGTTATAAATTATACTATATGTGTTAAACAATAGAGTTTTTAAAAAGGATAAAATCACAACTCTCATGCAAATATAAAACGAATACATGCAAAGATTTTATGTAACTCATTAATTAATGAGGGAACCAGTAGATGTTTTAGTTCAATAGACAATTTACAGTCAGATGAGGAATACTGAAATGAATATATAAATGGATGGAAAATTGACCCAAAAAAGGTCATCGTCTATAAGGGAATAATCAATTGCATTCCACCAGATACAATGTACATTTCTATGGACAGGAATTATTATTATCAGTTTTCTACAAGATAATTTAAAAAGTTGTAAAATAGCCTAAAGACAAATGAGGGTGATCACTAGATGTATGAACCAGCCAGAACACGTTGTAGCTTCAAAGTCTTTCATAAGTTTTCCTTACCTGTGTGACCAGGTGAAGTATAACAAAAGGTAGTGCTCTTTCTTGATTCCCGTGGTAACTAGCTTAATGGCTTTTCCCAGGAGGCAAAGATAAAAATGAGAATGATGGAGATAGTTGAGAGGAAGGACAATTTTAAAGGACAAGACTAGGAAACTGAGTAAGAGTGAGGAAAGTTATCCTCTTCCACCCCTTCTGGGCTAGTGTTAAGAGCTTGGGCCCTAGGGCGACAACACATGGTTCAAATCCATTTCTGTCACTTACCACATACGTTCCCCATTGGACAAGTTACTTAGTCTTTTGAGGGCTCAGTTTCTTTTTCTATATAATGGAATTATTAGTAGTACTTAATTGATAAATTTATTGAGATGAGATGACCTAAGTAAAATGCTTATCATCATAATTGGCTTGGCAATGTGCCAAAAAATGTTAGTTGTCATTGTTAATATTTTTGCCAATATTATAATTGTCTTTTAAATGAAATTGATATGTTCAAGCTAAACCAGCTCAGAAGTTCATAATAACATCAAATCGATTTTTTAGGTTGCTTTATTGAGGCATAATTGACATATAAACTGGGTATATTTAAAGTGTACCACTTGGTAAGTTTTGATGTAAATGCACTGTGAAACCATCACCATAATGAAGATACCCATCACTCCCAAAAGTTCCCTCAGGACTATTTATAATCTCTCCTTTCCACTCTTTTCTGTTTCCTATACCCATCCCAGGCAACTACTTATCTCCTTTTGTCTCTATAGTTTTTATTTTCTAGAATGTTTATTAATGTAATCATATAGTATGTATTATTTTTGTTTAGTTTCTTTCGCTCAGCATAATTATTTTGAGATTCATTCATGCTGTAGTATGTATTAATAGTTCATTCCTTTTTATTACTAGGTAGCATTTCATTGTATGTATATAACACAGAATTTTTTTTTTAACCATTCAGCTGTTGATGGACATTTGGATTGTGTCCCAAATTTGGCTGTTACAAATAAAGCTGTCATAAACATCATGCACAAGCATTCATTTATATGAATGTATTACTTTCATTTGTGTAAATACCTAACGATCGAATGGCTGAATCATAAGCACATACCATCATACTTAGCACATACTATCATAGTGCTTAGTATGTTCTAAGCACTTGACACTTATTAAGTTAAAAGGACAGCCAACAAAATCAACAATCCAGATATAAATTCACCCCAGATGAAATCAATTTTATGGGACAATATGAGAAAGACTTTAAAATAAGTTTGTTCTTTCAAAGAACCAAACGAAAGAATGATATTCATTACAAAGAACAGAATGGCATGAAACAAAATGTGCCTGAAATATATGAATATGAAAAAGAATCAGAAATATTGGAAATGAAAAACTATACTTGCAATTCAAAATATAGAAGATGAATGAACTCTAGCCAGATACAGTAAATTGCAAAGAATGACCATATGTTCTTTGCAGTTCCTTTTCAAAACGTGGAGACTATTTCTCTGCTTCTTAAATCTGGGCTAGGCAATGTGACTTGTTTTAATCAATGGATTGCTAGCAAAGGTGATGATGTGGACACTGCGAAAGCATGTGAGCATTGGGTGTTACAACTTCTTCCTTCTAGGAACACTGAAACCATCGTGAAAAAGAGCCTGGGTTGGCCTCCTGAGTGGTGAGAGATCACATAGAGTCAGAGATTCCGCCATCTCAGCCACCTCAACAGCTCAGTGAAGCCCAGACCCTAGCTGACCACCAGGTGAATGTAGTTGCATGAGCAAGTAAGTCCAGGCAAGACTAGCCTATCCATAAAATCATAAGAAATAAGTTGCTCTTTTTTCAAACCACTAAATTCTGAAGGGTTTGTTAGTCAACAATAGATAACTGAGAGGCTGGCATAGTTTAAAAGAGAGAATTAGTAAATAAGAAGATAGTCTGAGGAATTCACCCAAAACATAGCTGAGACAAAAGAGACTAAAATATGAAAAGGCAATTAAGACATATGTAAGATAGATGTGGAGATTCTAATGTATTTCTAACAGAAGTTCCAGAAGAAGAGAAGGAAGAGAATAGTGGAGAAGTAATACTTGAAGCAATGATCATTTGGAATTTTCCCAAGCTGAAGAAAGACATGAATAGTTTTAGCTTCAAAACTATTAAGGGACATTTCATGAGTTGAGCAATATAATCTATGCATAAACTAAATTTTACTGTTCTTATAAGCTATTTGCATATTGACATAAAAATGTGAATTCTGCTCAAATTAAACTGAAAGAAGATAGTTTCTCTTTTTGAAATCCAAGATTTGAAAATTTGATAAATGATCAGGATGGTGGTGTAGAAGGTCTCCCTGTGGCAAGTGTCAGCATCTTGAACGGGCTTTGTTTTTGTCTGTCAATCTTCCCTTTCTTTGAGGAATTAACCATCACACAAACCACATGATTTTGATGGTCTCTACAGCACAAATCTTCGATCTCCGCTCCAGCATTGCAGGAGAGGGCATACGAACCAAGATACTCCAAACAGTTTTTTGTGTCTCAAGAATTTCAAACTTCAGATAAATTCATTATAAAATTCCATACATTCTTGCCTTGCACACCTACAGCATATATTTCTTTCATTTTTAGTCTCGGGGAAGAAAGACGAGGTACACATGTGAACTCAGTCCACTATTTTGATCTAATCTTTCTCAGGTACTCTTATTCTGCTTAAGTTATCCAGTTTTCAGAACAGCAGATAGTCACAGTGATATATATTAGATCTCCAGAACTTATTTATCTTACAAGTGAAAGTTTGCACCCTTTGATCAAAATCCCCCCATTTCCCCAACTCCCCCCCCCAATCATTCTATTTCTATGAGTTCAATTTCTTTAGATTTCACATGTAAGTGATATGCAATATTTGTCTTTCTGGATCTGGTTTATTTCACTCAGCATAATGTCCAAATAGTAACATTTCCTTCTTTTTAAAGGCTATATAATATTGTATACTTGAAATTTGCTGAAAATAGATCGTTAGTGTTCTCACCACACACACACACCCACGCACACAAACAGGATGATGTGAGATGATGGATATGTTACTTAGCTTGATTGTGGTAATCATTTCACAGTGTACACACACATCAAAACATCATGCTGTACACCTTAAATATATATATAACTTTTTGTTTTAGTTTTAAACACCGTTCTGCAATTTATTTCTAGTTATGGATATATTTATATATATTTTGTAACACGCCTTTTTAATGCTCAGTAAAACATGTAAATATAGTAGTAACATTCATCAGGGGTCAGGCAGATGGGAGGGGGGAGGAGGGGATGGATATATTCACACTTAATGGGTGCGGTGTGCACCGTCTGGGGGATGAACACACTTAAGCTCTGACTTGGGTGGGGCAAAGGCAATATATGCAGCCTAAACATTTGCACACACGTAATAGGCTGAAATTAAATAAATAAATAAAATAAAAAATATGTGTATAACTTTTATTTGTCAACTGTACCTCACTAAAGCTATGAGGAAAAAACCAGCAGCAGACAAAAAGCAAATTTAGTATCAGGAAAAAAGTTGTTAGAGATAGTCTTACTGACAGCATTGAAGAATGACAAACTACAGTCTGATAGTAAGGAAGAAAACCAAAAAATTAAAAAAGGAGATGCTACTTGTCAAAATACACATCAATGGGATGGTCATGTAGGGTCATATATATGATTCAGTAGACTGTGAGGGCATCAATATAAGTTGAGTATAAAGTGATAATTGTGTAGATCTTTAAAGCTTTTTAGCTGAGCATATTATATTGATAATTGCGTGGCTCACTGTGGCATTTTAAAATCTCATTTTTGTCATCTGTACCTAATAAAGCAGGAAAGTGACAAATGTATCTATACATTTATAAAAAGATTTCTGCCAAAACAAAACTTTTGTTGGTTAAATGAATAAACATTAATGTATAAAATTTATTCCGTAAGGACCTGAGATTTTATTCCATTAGCTAAATAGTGATGGTTTAGAGATTTATCAGTATTTTTTTGTTTCTCTTTGTCATGCTCATGTTTCCATAAAAAACACTCAGGAGTCCCATGCTGACAAAAATAAAATGTTTTTCTTTCCTTAGCATAATATATAATGTTTAAAATTTTTTTTTTTATTGGGGGAAAACTACAAAGCATTTACAGTACAATGTTTACAGTCACAATTTGTAGTGAGCTGATTTCCCAAAATATATTACCACTCAAGTTGACTTATCTTGTTACATTCAAAAATCTACTCTGT